>CM077009.1:154610356-154833588 GCA_039090855.1 Macrothele yani
TGTGTTAGGCCACATTTTCTGGTAGTTTGACCGTTTTTTATTTCCCGGTCATTAGACCGTTAATGAACATATCGGTATTTATACTGTACAATTACGGTTTACGTAATCTGGCCACTCAGCTGTCAGTGCATTCACCGTAATTTGACCATGAAATTTTTTACAGTGTAGTTATAGTATGGCTTAGGAAGCTGTGTAGCAACTTGAACGACGCACATGCACAGGAGATGAAATGGGTCACTGGTTTAATCATGTTTTATTATCAGAAGGGAGCTAAATTTCCATACCTAAAAACTGTTTTTAGGGTACAAAGGGGTTTTGAAGCGGCGTTACCGTGCTTTAAAATATCATCTGAGCAGTGGGTGCATATATATACACTGCCGGAAAGTGAAAAAAGAACACCAAGAAGGAGACCTCTGATAGCACCAACGAAATTTATACAGCATAATAACGGAATGCAGAGGATAACGTGATCAAAACATTATGGCAAAATACAACTGTATTTTGCTGGTGTAAACTGAAAAACAACATTTCCATGTAACATGGTTAGTACGAGGTTGAACCGCCAATGAACTGCGTCACACTGTGCAATTCTGGCATGGAATCTGTCGTACAGATGTTGGATGTAAGTTTGGGGTATTGAGATTCCAAGCATCCTCAACCTGGAAGCGTAAATCGGGGATGGTCGTGGCTGGCCGTGGAGACCGGATAAGTCGTTGTCCCCAGATAAAACTCCCACACGTGCTCAATGGGGGGACAAATCCGGTGAACGTGCAGGCCATGGAATTGTCTCACACCCTTAAATGCATGTTGCGTTGCACGTGCCGGAAATATTTAGTGCGTAAATAGAGAAGTGTACGTAGCATTATTCAAAAATACCACCTTATCGTCCCTTTCTGAACACAACATGAGTCGTGCTATAATTCCGTTGTTTCGTCAAACGCTGTAGTTTTTAAAAATGAACTAAGTCAAGGCAATTTATTTCTTCAAATTAAAGTACAATTCTTGCTTGGCTTACATAGAACGTTTACCTCGAAATTTGTTTCGAGTTCCCAAATTCAGTTCTCAATATAGGCCAAGAAACTGCAATCTCTATAGCCACCCTTCCTTGAACTTTTGAGGCCAGTTGCGCTAAACCGTCGTTAGGAACCTTGGAAAACAGCCACACATAATTCGGAAACTTGGAAAGCTGCACCACTGGAAAACTACCACACATTCAAAGTGTTCCTCGTAGGAACAGCAATTTTGTGCCCGGCTTCTTAATGAAAATATGTGGCAGTATTCCCAGTGGTGTGTGGGTGGCAGGTTTCCAATTTGCTGAAAAGATGTGGTTGTAGCAGTTTCCCTGTGCTGGCAGGTTTCCAATTTGCTGAAAGATGTATGGCAATTTTCCTGTGTGGCGGTTTAGTGAACCACAGCTGTAATTTCCGGTTATTAGCCGAAATATAACTGACCACAATTGTGTAATTTCTGTCGAAATATAAACGATCATATTTTTTGCAGTTTGGCTAATTTCAAAATGTATAATTTTTTTAAACTATTATACAATGCCCATGCAGTTTTTTTACGCTTTCGAACCGTAGGTTGAGGAAACGTATGTGCCCGGCTGTCCCTCCTTTTGTCTATCCGTCTGCACGATAACTCGCGTAAATATCGCACGATTTTGATAAAATTTTAGTATGTTGTTTGGAATAACCTGGGCACGAAACCTATTGAAAATGGTAGAAATGGGGTTAATGATCAGGATACAGGTACGGGATTTATTTTCCAACCTTCTGCGTGATTGCTTGCGAGAAAATGCCTAGATTGCGTCCAAATTTTAGTATGTTGTTCCGAACCAACATTGGGGTCACTCTATGCAAAATGGTTGTTATTAGCACTTATGGGAAGTGCACATGTGTGCCATTTGTGAAAAATGTACTTTTGCTCAATGATTTAAACTATCCGACTTGAACGAAATGTTTAATTATAAAAGGCGCATGGGTGGTCAGCTCTTTATCATAGAAATAACAGGAACAGAAATAGATACGATGGTGATCTATAATGTGAACCTCAGCACGTAATGAGAACCATAGTATGCCACTCTCAAAAATAGGCATCTTGCCATGGTCTTTGGCATGTTGGAAAGCGTATTATAATCAATGCATTGCATGATTTTACTTATTTGTTTCCCCTTACTAGAAGCATTTTTGGTAATAAAAATTCGCACTAGCAAATTTTGTTGTTTAGTAGCAAGGAGACCGCCATATATTAGGCAAATTTGTTCGAAAAGTGGAGGCAAATGTGTAATTTGAAGTAGTTATATATTACCGTAAAGTAAATAATGTGAAGTGAACACTAAACTTACTTCGGAGTATTATTAAAAGTACTAAAGCCAAATATCTTAGGGTTTTACGTTACAGTTAGAAATATGGCCAAACATTTTACTACAAGGTTCATGCAACACAAGTAGAAAGTCGAGCAATTCTTCCACTGGACTTATAGTCACGGGAAATTTCTCGCACCCATAATGAGAAACATGCGAAGTGGAAACTGAAAAGATGCCAAAGCGAACAATTTTGTCTCCTTATCCATGAGACAGACACAAAGCAATTTTTGTTCTAACTGGAATACTCTGTCAATGACTGGTACTTCAGAAATGTTAAAAATTAGAATTTGTTAGCCTTCAAGTTTGAAATATGTGAACTGTTTGAGAAATTTAAATGTTCCAGAAATAATGTTTTTATGATCTATCAGTTCCAAAACGTTTTTTTAATAATCTCTAAAATAAACAAAGTTCAACACGCATGGTTCACGACTTGCACTCTTTCAGCACCCTTAGCGGAAAATTCGCAAACTGCAAAATTTAAACATTCTAAACTGTAAAGTGAAAAATTGAAATATTCTAAACTGTAACCCGCCGTAGGAAGCTTCACGAACAGCGAGCCAGAACGTCGCAAAGCATAATTTTTTGTTGAAATCAAATAAATGTTTTTGTTCATTTTCTATATTGGAGTTTCTTTAATTTTCGAAGTGCATTGACTATTCAAAAAAATTTCAGATGGGTTTATTCCCTCAAATTCCCTTTCCTCTGTCAGCTATGGACAGTAAATGAAATTTATGAAATTGATTCATACACAAACAAGGCAAGTGTATGGAACCTTTCTGAACTGTTTAAGGTTGTTTTTTTTTTCTTTTTTTTTTTTTTGGGGGGGGGGGGGTATTCCTGATGCAGAAGGAAATTGGAACCCTTTGTCTGATTTGATGAAATCTTTTCACGGGTCACGTTACCTAAATATTTTACACTTCGCATATGAGAAAGCGAAAAAAATATATAACGTGAAAAAATGATGTAAAACAAATAAACTTATTTGAATCCAGGCTGAAAAATAGTTTGCCTCCCCAGTAATTTTGGTCGGGAGCAGCCACTGGTATAGGTGCTTATGTAAAGGAGGGTGCATCTTTATGATTTAATATTTATTTCATTACATTTTATTTCTTAAATTTTTTATTTGAAGTTAACGATTTTTATTGACTGTAAACATACAAATTAAAATGCTTATAATTATGTCAAGAATAGAATAATGTGAAATCCGTTTCCTCTTTTGTATTTAAAGGGTCTATTATGAATGTCAATTTGTCAATTTCGTGGTCGACGCATACATAGTACGCAACTTTCTGCTCAGCAAAGTTTAAAAAAAGACATTGCTCATAATGAAACAGTTAACTTTCCCTCAACTTCCTCTTCCCCAGCAAAGCTTTTACTCTGGTTCTGTTTCTGGAAACACCAACGTATTAATAAAATTAAGTTAAAAAGGGTAGGGAGGGGGGGGGGGGTACTACGTACAGTAGAAATAAAATCAGTAATCGCTTTTCTCTTTTGATAGATTACAATATACCTGCACCTCAACACGAAAGTCTTTATGCTCTGGAGTTTTAGGTTTCATAAATTTGGTCGTGGTCATTGTGGGTTAGAAATTAGCATTAGTTTTAGTAGTTTGATGGTAGTTTAGATAGTCAACATTTATTTGACATTTCAGTAGCCATCCCCTTAATAATGAAAAAAGCATGACTTGAATTGGAAATTAAAAGAAAATGTGGACATAAAAAAAATGTTTGAAAAGTATGAAGCAGCAAAAAAAAAATTATTCGGTGATTTTTTTGCAAATAAAACTAAAAATTAAAGGTCCTCACCTTTCTTTTTCTTCAGAAAAGCTTTCACAGCTCCTTTTTTTCCACTGATTTGATTTCTTCATAATCCACATGTCTGGATTTTGTTTCCTCAGCTGAGAAATGCTTTAAAGGCCAAGTTTTCACGTAAGGTAAAAGGATCCCAGATAGACACTGGTGGGTCATTTAGCTTAATACACATTAATGACGAAACATGTTTAATCAAAAGTCTGCTGAGCGTAGGGCTGATTATGTTATTCATTGCACTGAATCCGAAGAACTGCATGGCAAAGAACTTACACAATTTAAGAGAGGGCGCAAACCTTGTGGGATCCTCTTACCCACATTTTCAGGATAATCCCTGAAGCAGATTAGAATTTTGGTTTTATCCAATCGGAACATTTCCCACAATCGTTTTATAGAGTCCCGTCCGTTGAGCACAGTGAGATCCGTTGGCCACAAGTTTGAATCAAGAACATTTATGTCGCTCACTAATTGATCGTAATTTTCTTTGTTGGTATCTTTTTCTGTTTGCTTTACATTGGAACATTGAGTAGTATGGCATCGGTTCTCTAAGCTATTGATTATGCTGGTTGAAAATTGCCCTTTTTCAGTTTCTTTTAACTTTCTGTTGCGGTAGAGGCGGACTCCTTTAAAGTTGCCTTTTTGAAGAGCTTCCTCGCATTCTTCTGAAGCATCGCCTGGGTTGTCCCTCATTGACTTCAGCACAAAGATTGATCTTCGAATGAGCTTATCAGTTCGTGATATGTTGCAGTTTCTTTCCTGTAACTGTTCAGACAAGCATCCAATTTCTTCTAAAACATCATGAAAAAGGGCTAAATCTCTAAAAAAAACTCCACTCATTGTGTCTGTTTAGTAGGCCACAGTACTTTGACTTTTCACTTCCTGTTCTAGATGAATCAGTTGATGCCTGCTTAAAGTATGCTGCTAGAGCAGGGTATGATTTCCATGCAGCTTGCACAGTTCTGAAGCTACTTGAAATCCACCTAGCATCGAAAATGCGGCCAATCTTCTTTAGCTGAATGCCTAGCTCATAACCGAGAGCTTCCAATTCCCGGCAGTTCTTTGGTGATTGGTGATAAAGACTTTATATCTCCTCAATGAAGACTTGGAAGTGATAGGAAGAATTTTGGTCACGCAATGCGTCACTGACAGCAAGTTCTAACCGATGGTTCAAACAGTGCCAATTCAGGATGTTTGAGAATTTTTCCTTTAATAACTTAGCAACTCCAGATTTCACACCCAGCATAACACTAGCTCCATCACCTGCAGAGCATAATAAATTGTTTTGGAGGTAGTGTTCATCCAGTTCATAAGATTTTAAACACTGGAGCAGTGATGCTGCTATTATGAAGGCTTTTTGATCTTCAAGTTCAACCAGATCAAGAAAATTTGTTGTATCTTCATCGTTGAGATGTGTTCTGATATAAACTATTAAGATCGATTTCTTACTAAGAGAAATTGATTCATCGATTAGTAAAGAAATTTTGGCATTTTCCCTGACAAGTTTATTTCCTAATTTCTTCTTAAATTCATTGGCTATGTGCTCGACAATTTCTGAACAGGTGGTTCGAGAATGCAAGGTCACACCAACGTTCACAGCATTTTTTTCTGAAGCTGAATCAGCTCCGTGTGATCGGTCAAAGGCGGAGAATTTTTTGCTATGTAGTAGGCATTATTAAATATTTTCGAAGTTGCTTCGTGATATTTATTAAGCTGATGCTGCGTAATGTTTTCCAATTGAGTTTCATTAGCTGATTTTATAATTTCTTCAGCTTTTTTGTGCAAATCTGACCCCCCCCCCCCCCCTGAAGGCTAATTTTGTTTCTTAGCGATTTTATTTTCTTCTCCTTCGTGTCTCCACTATACGATATTTTGAAGTTACTACACTCGGAATTAATATATAGGCCCTGACATTTATTTGGCCCTAGGGACTTAAACCTTAGAATGGAAAATGCATCCCAAGCATCCGCTCTTACTATCTAGCCAAGGATCTTTCAGCTTTCTTTCAACCCACTGCTGATGAGACCATACATCAGGAAAGGTATCCATACGCTGAACTTCATCACCAACATCATCAAAATCATTATGGACAGTTGCTGAATTACCGATAGCTTGAGTATCCTCTGCTACTCTCCTTGGCGTACTCTCCAAAACTGCATTCGATTTTGATGAGGCTTCACTTTTTGCAATATAAAAAACCTTCTATTTTACTTTGCTTGTGTTTTAAGCTATTTGGAGGATAAACGCCTGTTCTCTTCATTGCTGGTTATCATAAGTTGAAGAACAAAAATACTCAGATAAACTTCTTAGGTTGCATAAATTCTGAAGAAAAATAAATAAATGAAAGAATGAAGGGAAAAAGAACTTTGCTGCGAGCAAAATAAAAACAGCTACTGCAAATCACAAGCTGCCTGTCAACAGACTTTAATTACTCATCCCACTCCCACCCCCAATTTAACGAGGACAGAATTCAGAAAATACAAGTCCCTTTTCCACCCATTGGGAGGAGACATTTTAAACTTCAAATGTCACCGCAAATGGAATGGTACCCAGCTGGATGAATTTGCAGTTCGTTTCAGTAGGGAAAGTTTTTGCCCATGGCATTTGGCATAGGAAAAGCGGCACCTCTCCCACGACCGCTTCATCTTAGGTGATGGTGTGAGGGAAGTCGTACAGCATTAACTACCACTTAAGAAATCCCGGATGGGATAACATCTGATTATATACAGTGGGCAGCAGATGAGATCACACCACATGTAAAGTAAAAGGGCATTTAACGCACTGCCATAAACTGTAAGAGCGGTAGTATCACCATTTCAAAGCAAATGCTTTTTTCCCCCTATAGCCTTTACTCAAAACGACAAGGCGATCTCTTTAGGGATTTGACCCCCATCTGACATCCCCTGTTCTGCGTGTGATGTTCTCCGTGACCTGTTCTGCGTGTGATGTTCTCACATCTTGCAAAATGTGGGTGGTTGGTCGCCTAATCCCTTGTCTATGTGACTGATTCCTTCCTTTGTGCGGACTGTCTGGAACCCACTTCACAGGCTGTTTCTGAGGTGCTTTCGGTAAACAAAAGATCTACGGAATTGTGCATAGCCACCATGAAAAGAAAATAATAATGAAGAGAAAGAGAGAGAGAGAGAGAGAGAGAGAGAGAGAGGAAGAAGAAGAAGAAAGAGACAAAAAATATCGGTTAAGATTATTTGTGTTAAAAAAATGTCGATTCCAATAGGCGACGCTTGAATAAATAAATTTCAAAAAGACCAATTCAGTTAGGTAAAAAAAGTAGCCTGTCTCCGCCAGGCCTCGACTGCACCCCAGCATCTGAGAGAAGAAGGGGTTACCTTGCTTCAGAGAAACCCTAATATATCTCCGCATCATTCAGCAATCCCATACAGTTGTCCAGGATGAAAATTATTGTTTAAGACGTGGAATAAATTTGATTTGGAGTAATTGTCGCCCACTGAAGCAACAACCTCCAGAATGCCAAGACGAGAACACCCACAGAATAAAACGGCGCATCGCAAACCGTCTAGCGTTGCTGGTATCGAAATCAACAAAAGCCATGTCAAATTAATCGAAACATTCCAGAACAAACGACGCGCTCAAATAACAGATGGAACGTGGTAGAACCAGCAAGAAGCGAATCACACCGTCCCTAAACTCAAGGGTGCCATAATCAGCAAACAGCCGGATTCACGTGCAAGAAACTGTGATGCTTACCACCTACCTAAACATCTGTAATGGCAGTCTTTCATCCTTTCATGGCAGTCACTTTAGCACCATTTTCTCGTGACGTTGCCTTCAAAATTTCGAAAGTTTTCAAAGCCTTTAATTTTAAAGTGATTCTTAAATCCATAAACAAGACGAAACTTTTTAGATCGAAGAAATATGTTGAAGATAAAAAATCTTGGGGAATTTATCAAATTCCATGTGAATGTGGCGCTTCTTATATAAAACAGACGCGTAGAACCTTGCGTCTTCGATTGAAGGAGCACAAGACCTGTATTCGGGACTGGGACCTAAATAACTCGTCGATTGCTAAACACTGTTACGCAAAAGGCCATGAATTTCTCTTTGAAGAAGCAAACCTAATCCACAAGCGAAATTCAACCACCAAACTTGATATTTTGAAATCTTTCCACATAGTTTGATATTTAAACTTGATATTTGGAATCTTTCCACAAGTTGCGAAGAATTCTGATCCAGCATCGAAAGGCAAAGACATTAGATGAGAATGGACTGGCAAAAAGCATGCTACTTCCGGCAATCATTGAAAGCTGCCATTTTAGGGAATAACTAGTATATTGACGTGTTAAGCAAGTATTTGAGTTCTAAATCTTTAAGATTTTGATGTGTCTCTGAGATTTAAGGACATGTGACGCGAAATTTTCTTGTTTAATATTTTTCTTTCTTTCTTTCTCTGCTCTATATGATTGACCGCGACATACCCTCGTATTTTCCTGCTTACTGGTCTTGTTTGTTTTTTCTCGATGTTACCTTTTGCGATTTACTCTAGAAAATCCTTGGGTCTTACACGAACATTGTTTCTAAGCAAATTAAAAAATGTGAGGCAGTGCAAGTACTTCATCTTTCCACAGGGTAGGAACACACATACAAACTGTTTACGCAGAAAGCCTTGGAGGCTTTTCAGCATGTTTTAGGCAATCTTATTCAAAAAACGTGATTAAAAATTTAAGTTCATAGGAGGAAATAGTTTCCAACTGGTTATTTTTCAGCAAATTAAAAAAACATGTGAGGCAATAAATATATTTCTTCTTTCCACAGGGAAGGAACAGCAAGTCGCTTTTTATAGGGGTGATTGTCGAGAAACTGTATTTGCATTTTTAGTGCTCCCAGGCCCAATTTAGAAATTCTGATATATCAAAACACGCAGTTTTTGAAATGTTTAGTAACCATGTTCGAAAACCTCAATTGCAAACAATCTTTAGGCTCCAAACGTGACGAACATGTGTTTTGGATGTCGAACATGTGTTTCGAGGTCCGATTTTCTGAACACTGAATACAAAATATTGAAATGAACAAAAGAGGGTTTTCAAAAATTGTTAGCCGCCCCGGTGGCGCAGTGGTCTAAGCGATGGCCTCTGATCATTCGTCCGAACAGGGTCCGGGTTCGAATCCCGGTGAGGCATGGATGTTGTGTTTGTCTTACGGCACTGGCTCTCTCCCTTCCCTGGAACCAGTGACCCTAAATTAGGGACGGGCGACTGCTTATAGCCCATTGAGTTGCTCACGGTGGTAGTTAAACCTCCAATCAAAAAAAAAAAAAATGTTAACAGTCCTATATTCAAACCAAAAAACATTGTTCTATAGATAATTATTATATTTTGAACATGATGTGATATCCATATATTCCTTCATACTTAAAACATATATTCGTTCATACTGGTAAAAAGCACCATCTATGCAATTACAGCCAAAGACCTTATGAACAACAATGAGCAAAACATTTAACTTACTTGTGAAAATACTCGTTTTTTATGTCGGCCGTTATGTTGTGTACATTGTGACGTAATTGCCAGCAGGACGCACATGACATAAAGGCAGATAGGAATGAGAATACATGGCTGCGTAGCTGCTCAGTTGGTAGAGCTGCTTGTTCCGGAATAAGCGTCCTCGGGTTCGAATCCCGGCGTAGACTAAAAATGACGGAGAAATTTACTTCGTTATAATGGCGCCCGAACTACCCGGATGACCCGACCGTTCAAAATCTCGCATTGGTGTGATGTTATTTCCACACCGCGAGATAGGAAAAATCAGAGAATCCCTTCTCCAGTGCTTCGAAAAATAAATGTGTGTGACGTTGCATTCCACACACCAGATTGACTGGGAGTTCTCAAGTGCACGTTCTACAGTGGTTGTCTGCCTGCAGCGATTCATGGTCACGGCTGATCCGTGGTCCATGCCCCCGGCCCTCTTTCGGGGGGGGGAGATGTGACGTACCTGCCAGCAGGACGCACATGACATAAAGGCAGATAGGAATCAGAATACATGTCTGCGTAGCTCAGTTGGTAGAGCTGCTTGTTCCGGAATAAGCGTCCTCGGGTTCGAATCCCGGCGTAGACTGAAAATGACGGAGAAATTTACTTCGTTATAACATGTCTAAAACAGACCCAAACCTAATAATATTTATTTTTTATGAGAACTATTTAAAGCACGATTTGCAACACGCACGCAACTAGCATATGCTCAGGAACAGCTTTCACTCCTCTCTAATGGCGGAACATACGGTTTTCAAAAACTCACGGAAGTAGCTAGGCATATGCCAGTCTATTCCCTCCAAGGTCTTTGGTTAAACAAGCCATTCCTACACACTACTTCACGGGAACACGTGCGATGTTATCCGTACTAAAAAAGTTTGTTCACGTTTGCGCAGCGCCGCCTATAGTTCACTGAGGTTGTCAATTGTAGGAAGGGGAATGTTTTTACTTGAAAGGAACTCAAAATTCTGTATTCCGGCACAGCTACCAACTTCTGTGCTAATAGCATATTCACACAGTTAATTAAGATACAAACACCCTGCCATCTTCAGCTAATTATTTGATTTAAAAAGTTTATTTAGATATTCCCCAACCTGAAACTTGAGCTAAGGTAATCCTCTATAGTCTAAAGATTTTCACAGTTTTTGTAGATAACTCATCAGTAAATTTATAAACATACCTGTTACAAAATATAAACTACACACTAATGTTCCTCCGTTTCCGGTCATCGATGTTAACTCTGCTGATACGCGATAACCACAAATTTTGGCGCTTCTGAATGAAATTTTTATAATTCTGATCCCACTTCGTTCGTTCCGATGGTAATCTATAATAGGACATACAATTATCTCTCCCACTTTAGTTACTGCAGGCGAAAATAGCACATAACACCGTCTTCCTTAACACTCCACAATGCAAAACCAAGCAGTGCTTGTATGCCAATTAATCACCAGGACATCTGCTAGTATGGTTTACCTTGCTGTGACGTCATATGCATATGGTCATAACCCGCTGGAAAGAAGAGGCCCAGAAACGTGTGACGTGCCTGCCCAGCTGGATGCACACGACATAAAGGCAGATAGCAGCGATGACGAACGTCCGCGTAGCTCCATTGGTAGAGCGACTTGTTCCGGAATAAGTGGACTCGGGTTTTTTTTTTTGATTGGAGGTTTAACGACCACCGTGAGCAACTCAATGGGCTATAAGCAGTCGCCCGTCCCTAATTTAGGGTCACTGGTTCCAGGGAAGGGAGAGAGCCAGTGCCGAAAGACAAACACAACATCCATGCCTTACCGGGATTCGAACCCGGACCCCTTCGGACGAATGATCAGAGGCCATCGCTTAGACCACTGCGCCACCGGGGCGGCAGGACTCGGGTTCAATTCCCGGCGTGGACCAGGAATGACGGAGAAATTTACTTCCTTATAATGGCGCCCGAACTTTCCGGATGACCCGGCCGTTCAAGATCTCGCAATGGTGTGAGGTTATTCCCACACCGCGAGATACGAAAAATAATAGAATCCCTTCTCCAGCGCTTCGAAAAATAAATGTGTGTGACGTTGCATTCCACACACCAGATTGACTGGGAGTTCTCAAGTACATGCTTCAGCGGATGGCTGCCTACGACGATTCATGGTCACGGCTGACCCGTGGGCCATGCCCCGGCTCTCTTTCGGGGGCGGGGAGATGTGACGTGCCTGCCCAGCAGGATGCACACGACATAAAAGCAGATAGCAGCGATACGAACGTCCGCGTAGCTGAATTGGTAGAGCGACTTATTCCGGAATGAGGGGACCCGGGTTCGAGCCCCGGCGTGGACAAAAATGAAGGAGAAATTTACTTCGTTATAAACGATTTAGTCATGTGACCAAAAAGGTCTCAGCTTCCATGCTCTAAACTGCACGTGAAGTCCCTTAGTTTGTCAGTGTGTTGCTGTGAAGTTGTTTATATTTTATTATTTTGATTTATTATTGTGATTTTCTTTACCAAGGAAAACAAATTAGCACTCGTAATAACATGTAATTACATATAATGTTTATTTATGACTGCAACAGAAGAAACTGTTAGAGCGTTTTTTTTAAAGGATTATTTACTTCTACCTGCAGGTTCCTGCTGTTACTGATATAGAAGTAAGATTTCTTTTCTGTCTTAAGTAATATAACGTGCAAAGTTTAGTTATTTATATATACATTGAAAAAAGGATTTGTTACTCATATGTTTTGTTGGTAAAGCTATCTCAGTTGTTTAACGGTTTAGCATTTCGGTAAGATCTATACATCTTAGGAATTTTTTTTTTTGCACCGCTTTGTTTTCCTTAGTGGTAGATTTACTAAGTGCTATATAAGTTCAAACGACAAAAGTCCGGCTTTCCAAAAAATAACGACAGTAAAAAAAGCAAAAGAAATGTAAAGAGTTCTTAAGTCTTCTTCCTTGAGTAATCCATGAATAAGTAACACACTGCCACCGCACACCGGTAATGTTAACATTACGCGTATAGGACAAACCCAAAAATACCGACGCAGAAGCTTCAGTAATGGCGGCGGAGCAAAGTCCTTTATTAAATTTAGAAAGAAATTGAAAAAAGTTCAGCAAAAATCGAACAGGGAGTTCACCAGGAGCGAAACAAAAATTTTAAACAAGCCGCCATCATGCAATCGATGCAGACATATGCCATCAAAAACATTAAAATATTCGCATTTCGAGCCACAACTTTTAAAGTAATTTTTCAACAAAACAACAGCACATTTCAATTATTTTGGTCGGCAAATTTCAAAGTTCCCATCAAATGGAATTCTAAACGAAAACTTCCCAAATACTTTGTCAGTTTTGTTCAAACATTAGCATTTCCTTCATTTTGTGTGACTCTCAAAGTAATTTGTGAAATAAATATTAGCACATTTTATTCATATTGCAACACAACTTTCGAAGCTTCCATCAGCTCACGTTTTATGAAATTCGCCCACAACTCTGTCAGCCCATCAGCACATTACTGACAGCTGTGACGATGCACACACGGTAGCTGGGACTAAGTTGGTCACATGACCTCAGTGACACCCATTCATTTCAGGGCCTCTTGTTTCCAGTGCCATGCATACGGTCTATTCTGGGAACGTCAAACTCCTGACAAATTAAATAATTTTAGTTATAAAGCCTTTGCATGTGACGTCACAAAACTGTCTGCTAGACTTCCGGGCACGGTGTGTATGATAAGTCAGGTGATACGACTCTCCGTACTGTCAACAGTTTGAAATGTCACAGCTCACCAGGGAGCGCTCAGGAGTTGTGGGCCGATAGTTCATGCTAACAATCATAGGATTACATGGTGTTTATGACTTCATCAGTGCTAAATCGGTATTCTCTTGAGTATTTTTTATTTATTACTTTGTATAATTACTGTATATTGTATGAAGTTCCAGAAACGTTGAAGTTTCTGTACAGAAGGTAAAGTACGTCAACTCTCTTTTTACTTAACGGGCGATAAATTTATAGTGCAGCTAAATGTCGGACTAGCATCTGTTCAATTCTGTTTTAGGTATGGGGTGAAAGTGTTTTGTACCGAACAATCGGTTATTGGACAGGTTATGCGACATATAAAGGACATTTATCAACCTTTAATGACCCAACAGTGTTAGAAAAATGGCGGCAAGCATTAGAATGTGATACATATTTCCACACCTCACAATGAGGAAATTTTTTATGTTAAGAGCATTAACCGTTGTTTAAATGTAGGATCACTAATTTTATCCCTTGATATCAAATATATTCATCGTACTACGTATATATGCACGCAGGTCGGGGAAAACTCCGCCGAGAAAAAGCAGCCATTTTGCCGTGATGCACTTTCTCTGTCGTCATCGCCAGAATGATTAGGTACAAAAAATAAAACAAATTTGTACGATATATTGCTTATTACTAAATGAAAAGATCAATAGTGAATGATTTCTCAAGGGGAAGATTAATCAAAATTATTTTTTGCGAAAACTTCGGTAAGTTTTCAAAACCAGCAGTTTTTGTTAACGATGCTCCAATGACTTACGCAAAAACTGATATTCTATGTTAAAATTGATCCTCCGAATGTACAGCACTCTCTCATTTTACAAGAAGTAAAATTTTTCACAATAAAGGGTCTATTCTTTTACCTTAGTAAAAACTCAGCATCGTCTGCTCAGAAATCATCACGTTAGAGTACTCACTCTGTGGCTAAATATATATATATATATATATATATATATAACGCTTATTTGATGAATTCCATGTGATAGGCACAAAAATACATATTTATGAAACGTTCCATGTTATTGTTTTTTTAATTCCAAGCAAAATAGAATTCGAAAAGTACGAATGTTTCTGCTGTTTCCTTCCATAAGAAAACATGGGTTCCATCATATCATCGGCCAACGCGTTTGTCGCGCCATCTAGTGACCAGTGACATTAACGGGCGATTTTTGTTTCCACAGTCGTATCATCTTACTATCATACACCGTGCTTATAAAAAAATATTAAATACTTAATACTGAAACAAAAAAAAATACAATTTTTTGTCCCATAAAAAAATTAAAGTCCATAATCTGAATTTTTTGGTCACTCAGCCCAGAGCTTGAAAAATATCTAAAATAATACATGCCCAGAGAAACTTTACCTGCCCAGATATTAAAAGCAGGATGTGTAAAAAGATTTTTCTTTTGATACCAAAAATTATAAGTCTTTTTAGGTTGAAAAAGTACAAAAAACTATTTTTAGCTACTCGGTACTGGTGTTGCTAACTGTAAATAGCATTTGGAGCATCATATTGCCCCAATGTCTGTCTATACCTAGGTCACAGGGGAGTTACAGAAGTGGTATGTATATATATATCTGTAACTACAACATATATTAGGTCACCAAGTTTATTTAAACTGCACTTAAGAATAATTATTTTCAATTCTTTTTCTTACGGATAAACCTTGGAAGATAGTTAAATAATACATAGCAAATAAACATATGTAGATACATAAATAAAATAATTTTCATCAAAAAAAGGGTTAGCCTATTCCTGCTGTTAAAATACATCAAAAAGTAAACTGACAGAATAAAAAGGTAAGTAATGTTTATACGTAATGTTTTATATATATAGAGAGAGAGGGTGGGCGACATCATAACCAGGTGTATATATATATATATATATACTGTATGTATGGCCTTAACTAAAAAAGAAAAGCAGGATGTGTAGAAAGATTTTTCTTTTGATACCAAAAAAAGACATGCAAAGAATGCAGACAACTCAAAGAATATATATATATACAGAGAGAGAGAGAGTTATAATGAATTAGCTTTATTTTACTTTCCGCTAAGCTAATTATAATGAATAAGCTCTTCCTACCAGCTAGCTAATGATAATAATGAAGCTTTCCTACTGAGCTTAAGTATAATGCTTCTGCTACTGAATGATATACTTGTACTAAGCTTCAAATAGTGAATTCAAATGGTTGTTGTTACTAGTTAATTAAGAACATGAATAAAGTCTTAACGCTGGTTGTTAATGGTAATAAACTAATGATATAAACCTAACAGCCAGACAGAGGTCTGACAAAAACTATGAATTGAGAAAGACGTACTTACGACAAGCTTGATCATCCAAAGCACACACACGCAACTTGTTTCACAATAATGAAGAATCACTAATCACATACAACAAAATCTCTCCTTATAACAACAAAATCTCTCCTCATAACAACAAAA
Source organism: Macrothele yani (assembly GCA_039090855.1). Classification (NCBI taxonomy): domain Eukaryota; kingdom Metazoa; phylum Arthropoda; class Arachnida; order Araneae; family Macrothelidae; genus Macrothele; species Macrothele yani. The sequence goes on from CM077009.1 coordinate 154,626,250, forward strand.
TCTCTCCTTATAACAACAAAATCTCTCCTCATAACAACAAAATCTCTCCTCATAACAACAAAATCTCTCCTAAGTCTCGTTGAACGCGCCTATTTATACTGGCTACCACCACGTCATGACTTACACTCATTGCCAGATCTCATTCAGCGGGTGAAATAATATTTCGTTCAGTAAGAAGATAATTTACATAGAAAAATAAAATAACCAGAGATAGTAAAATCAAAAGGAAAGTGAATATAGAGTATACGTTACATCATCTCTCCCTTAATTTTTTCTTTTTTTTTTTTTTTTTTTGTTTCCGAAAAACCTATCAATTTTGGAGTGTAAGTCTTACACTTCGTTGATTGACGTTTCTCGACCTCTTTTTTGATTTGTTGTTTGGTGGCAGCAGTATTTACATTATCAAACTTGGCATGACAAAATTAAGAAATCTGTATTCGTCTGTGAAACTTGTATTGTTGAACAAAACAAACCTGCATCGGCATACCTTCCTTTTATTCTGCCTAGCAGGAATCACTTTTTAATTTCAAATGACGTTCTCATTATTCGGTGAATACATACCAACTGTATCAGCAGCGAAGATTACCTGGAGCTGCCTAACAGTAACAATTTTATTATTTTACCCCTAAGCACATAGATATATAAAAAAAATTGGGATTAGTAGATGGACATAGAAGAAATATAAAAAAAAAACACATATATACACAAAAAAGAATGCATAGGCCCACACGAAAAAAAGAAATTCTGACACGCCAACTGGTCGTGCAGGAAAAACAGCAAACTGAGAAAAGAACCTGTTCACGAGAACTTACTTATCTCGAGGACGCATAAAAAACTCTAGTACGATAACGTTTTCCAGGCCTAATCGGACTGGTAAAATCAGGTGGCTTAGATCTCTTCAGGGACTTTAATGGATCTGGAACATCGGTCTGCTGTCGGTCAAGAAATCCCGGCGGCTGACGGGAACGGTCAGGAATGGCGGAAATCCGTCGGTCCGGAACGGCTGAAGTCTGTGGGTCCGGAAATCCCTGCGGCTGAGAAGAACGGTCAAGAACGGCTGAAGTCTGGCGGTCCGGAAATCCCTGCGGCTGAGAAGAACGGTCAGGAACGTCTGAAGTCTGGCGGTCCGGAAATCCCTGCGGCTGAGAAGAACGTTCAGGAACGTCAGAAGTCTGGCGATCAGGAACGGCCGAAGTCTGGCTGTCCGGAAATCCTTGCGGCTGATAGGAACGGGCTCCCCCAGGCTTTCGATATGGAGTCCCTTTGTGCTGGGGCCCGTTGTGTCCTTCCAGTATTCTCTTGGACGGACGTGGCTCCGGCCACATCGTTTGCTTTCTCTTACGCCCTCGTGGCACGAGAGTAGCAGCAGGCATCGGCCCAGTTTGCCCTGAGCGTAGGTTCCAGGGGCGAAACCCGGGCGGATGCAAGGATTTCTGCCTTCGTCGCTGTTGCGGCGAAGCAGATTGGGGAGACAAGTTACGTTTGCGCCCAGCCCTTGGTGGTTCTGGACGGTTTGTAACATTCAATTTAGTGTTCATAACTGATAAATCAGAAATGTCCGAAGCCTCTGAGTCGCTGCTGTAATTCAGTGGTCGTGCAGGGCGATGTTTATATTTGCCTATAGGAATACTTTCTGACGAGGTATTCAAAGAAGTAGTAGCCCGCGTTGGTGCAGAGTTATCAGGAAACGGCGCAGCAATAGTCTTGGCAATGGTTGGAGGGAAAGGAACGATACTAGTATTCGAAGAACTCGATTCGAGCCTTGGTCTCATGGGAGAATCAGGTTGCGTGTTTGGAAACCCGTCTGGAGGAGGGGAGGGTGAAGAAAAATCACTGGAGATTCTTCAAAAATGTTTGTTGGTTCGTTCAAAATTTCTGGAGGTTGATCGTGAGATATAGACTCTTGAGTCTGTGGAACAGAAGGTTGAGTAGGGTTGATTATGAAATCGATATTTCGTTCATGATACTTGCGACACTGAGCAACGTGTACGTATTGAAATTGATTGTCAGGTTTTTCAAGAACAATGTTATTTTCAAACACATTTGCCACCCGATATGGACCTTCGTAGCTGGGTGCAAATTTCTTCACTAAAGTATGCGAAACAGAAGACTGGAAGTGCGTTTCCACGAGAGTGAGATCTCCAACGACAAGATCTGGTTCCCTACGCCTAGTGTTATAATATCTTGCTTGAGCCGCTTGTGCTCCTAGCATTGCAACACGAGCTTTTTCTGCCATGATTCGTACTGATTGCGGAGTTGGTCGCTGGTTTAGTTCGTCGATAATCCCCGTTAAATTTTCAAAAGGGGTTTTAATTTTGCGACCCAGAAAAAGTTCTGCAGGAGTAATTTTAGTAGATTCGTGGACAGACGAGCCGAGGGCGAACGCAAAAAGCTCCAAATGGTCATCCCATCTTTCATGATGATCCATTACAAATGTAGCAATCATTTTCACAAGCGTGAGGTTCACGCGTTCCGCAGGATTACTCTGGGGATGATATGGGGAAATGAATTTATGTTTAATGTGTAGTCTCGCACACATTCTTTCAAAAATGTCAGAAATAAATTGAGGACCATTATCCGAAACTACTTTATTAGGTGCACCATATCTAGAGAATACTTCATTAACTAATACATTACAAATAACTTCTGCCGTAGCGGCTTTAATGGGAAAAACTTCAACCCATTTGAAAATTATCAGTTAATACTAACACGTAACGAGCTTTGTTTTTAACAGATAAAGGATAAGGTCCCAATAAATCTATGGAAATAATATCAAAAACATGACAACTTGAACTAGATTTCAAGTGACCGGCCGGTCTTACATTACGGTAATTATTAATCTGACACAAGTGACATGATTGAACGTATGCGAGCACACTTTGGTACATGCCAGGCCAATAGGCAACATCCCGCAATTTACAACGGGTCTTGCGAATACCTAAATGGCCTGCAAGAGGTTTGTCATGAAATTCGTTTAAAAGGGCCATTCTAAGGGTTCGCGGAATACATGGGCGAAACTCTGCCCTAGTAGTCCTAGATTTTGTATAGTAAAGAAGACCCTCTATGACTTCAAAATGCTGTGACCTTCCAGCCAGAGAAGGATCACTTTGTGGGGGCGAACCCGCAAGCAAAAAATTATAGATATCCCCAAAATCTGGATCATTTATTAATTCTGCCATTATCTGCTCTCTGGATGTTATATCAGCTATTAGAAGTAAAGGCTGACATCCAGGAGTAGTTTCTGTGGGGACCCCACTAATCGGAACGCGAGATAATGCGTCCGGTAATTGATTCTTATGACCTGGCTGATATGAAATTTTGATATTGCTCTCTTGTAACTTCAGAGCCCACTTCATAAGTCTTTGAGATAGGTGCTTAGCAGAATTCAAATACTGAAGGGCAGAATGATCCGTAATTATGTTAACTGTCAATTCGTTAAGATAACATTGAAATTTATTCAGCGCATACACAACAGCAAGACATTCACGTTCCGTAGCTGAATAATTACGTTCAGCTTTGGCTAAAGTACGAGACGCAAAAGCTATTGGATGCCCAGCTTGTGACAAAACGCAACCAAGACCAACTCCGGATGCGTCAGTATAAATATCAAATTCCTTAGTATGATCCGGGAAAGCCAACACCGGAGGCTGAGTCAACGCAGACTTCAGTGTTTCAAAAGCAGCGTTAGCCTCAGGTGTCCAAACAAACTTCTTGTATTTACGTTTTAAAGCATACAATGGCTCACAGATTGTAGCATAAGCGGGGACGAACTGCTGATACCATCCGGTCATTCCCAGAAAGCGTGATAGTTCTTTTGCTGTTTTAGGCCGAGGAAAGTCAACAATAGGCCTAATTTTTTCATTATCCGTAAATAAGCCGTGGGGAGTAATTTTCAACCCCAGATATACAATCTCGTCCCTCGCTATCTGGCATTTACTAGGTTTTAACGTCAAGCCAGCATTGTATATGAGTTGGAACACCTGTTTGAGCAGAGAAAGGTGCTCGTCAAAAGTCTCGGATGTAATAATAATATCATCCAAATATACATGCACATGGGGACCCAGGACAGGTCTGAGAACCGTATCCATAAGCTTTTGGAAAGTAGCAGGTGCAGAAGCTAGTCCAAAGGGCATACGTAAATATTCATAGGCCCCAAAGGAGTCAACAAAGCCTGTTTTATCGACAGATTCCGGATGTACTGCCACCTGCCAATATCCACTCGCCAAATCCAAGGTTGACATCCATTTGGTTGGCGACAGGTCATTTAAAATATGTGACATGAGAGGTAGTGGATAATTGATCGTTTTTGTGACTTGGTTGAGCTTGCGGAAATCTGTCACGAAACGAAATTCATTGGCTTGTTTCTTTGGAACCAAAAAGGCAGGAGCAGCCCAGGCGCTTGTTGATTCCCTGATTATGCCCTGTTTAATCATTTCAGAAATTTGACGTTGCATTTTCTGTTTCTTATGTGGAGCACAAGGGTAAGGTTTCGTCGCAATTGGTTTCGAACCATCAGTGTCAATGACATGATAAACCACCTGTGTGAAACCAGGTTGATCCGAAAATAAACCAGGGCTTTCCTGTAAAACGAGAGAAAGCTGGTTTCGTTGCCTCTCATTCAATTGGTTACTCAATAACAAACTCGTTATATCTACAGGAACCGTAGGAATCATTTCGACAGGTTCCGGAAAGGAAATCACATGTTGTACGAAATTCAAAGTTATTTGAAAGGTATGAATAAAATCCATGCCCATTAAACATTTCACAGGTAGCTTGTCTATAAGCAGGAAAGAATGCGTAAAACGAGCTTTTCCCAGCCCTAAAGATAATGTGACAGTTCCTGCGATACTGAAGATTTCGTTATTTGCACCTCGCAAATACTGCGTCGCAGGCTGAACTAGTATTGCAGGAAAATTGTCAGTGCAAAACTTTGTATTTAGGGCTGATATTTCAGAACCAGTGTCGAACTTTGTCTCGACAATAATATCTTCAATTGTCAAGAATACATCAGGCAACTGAGGAGTTTGAACAGTCACTAATACTGTTTTAGGGTCAGAATGCTTGGTATCAGGAAGTAGGACCGACCCTTGGTCTACTTCCTTTGGAAGTTTAAAGGATTCCTGGTTGGATTATCATGCGGTCTGAAACCTCGACCCTGCCGGGTATCGGGAAAATTTTCACGATGAGGAAAACTGCGTGAAACCTGCGTCGGGAACTCCGCGTGTCTGTTGACATTTTCATATCCATTACGTCTGCCCTCAGCACGGGCCGAAAAATTATCATTGCCCTGAGCATGAAAACGTTCCGAATGCTGCTGATTGAAACGGGGTCGAGCATACTGTGCATTTGTACGATATCCCGAAGATTGTTCAGAAACTCGCTGTTGGTTTGCCAATCTTCTGTGTGGTGGGACGTATGAAGCTTGGGTGTGCACTTGTGTATGCTCGCGCTGAAAGTTATTATGCCTATTATGCCGCTGAGGGTTTTCGTAATAAGCCTCGCGGGGTGCCCGAGCATGGTGAGTTGAGCCATGTTTGCCATGTCGCTCTTCATACGTGCGTATGAGGCGAAGGCATTCATGAATTGTGGCAGGGTGTCGAACCTCAAGAAAGTCTTGTAAAAATGGGTCGAGCTGCTGCAAGAGGGTATCCAACATGTCAACATGACTGGCATGTGGATCCCATAGGTTATATAAGCGTGTAGTTTCCAACGCAAATGCAACAGGGCTATCATTGGGACCTTGCTGACGCGAAAAAAGCTGTTGAGCAAGGCTAGCTCGACTGAGGCCGAAAGGAAAGACCTCCAAAATTCTGCACGGAAATTCTCATAATGAGAATCCGGGTTCGACACTCTCCACTGCCGATACCAGGTCTTAGCGGTATCCCTCAAGCAAGTGCCAGCGATTTGGACTTAGCAGTCTTCAGGAATATTATATAGATCAAAATGATCTTCCAGATCTTCGAGGAACTTTAAGGACCCCTCCAAACCATTGAAATGAATTGTTCCTGCATGCGGCACGAAATGGGCAAGCATTCTGCTTCGCTGAGAGGATTGAACTCCCTCAGGTACGACCCGCGACTCAGAGTAATAGGAAGCTGGTGTATTACGAAATTGTGAAGAATGCCTGGGTACGTGTAGATCATTCATATCAAAGTTAGAGCCACAGGCTTCTTGCAAATTGTCAAAAAAAAACACCATTACCCTCGGAACTTGCCTTGGGGTGGAAAATTGAAGTTGTCTCAGGTAAGGAAGACATGGGTAATAATCGTCAAGATCTCGTGTTCGAGAAAAGTTTGGGCGCCAATTATAATGAATTAGGTTTATTTTGCTTTCCGCTAAGCTAATTATAATGAATAAGCTCTTCCTACCAGCTAGCTAATGATAATAATGAAGCTTTCCTACTGAGCTTAAGTATAATGCTTCTGCTACTGAATGATATACTTGTACTAAGCTTCAAATAGTGAATTCAAATGGTTGTTGTTACTAGTTAATTAAGAACATGAATAAAGTCTTAACGCTGGTTGTTAATGGTAATAAACTAATGATATAAACCTAACAGCCAGACAGAGGTCTGACAAAAACTATGAATTGAGAAAGACGTACTTACGACAAGCTTTTTTATTCGGTACGCTTGATCATCCAAAGCACACACACACAACTTGTTTCACAATAATGAAGAATCACTAATCACATACAACAAAATCTCTCCTTATAACAACAAAATCTCTCCTCATAACAACAAAATCTCTCCTAAGTCTCGTTGAACGCGCCTATTTATACTGGCTACCACCACGTCATGACTTACACTCATTGCCAGATCTCATTCAGCGGGTGAAATAATATTTCGTTCAGTAAGAAGATAATTTACATAGAAAAATAAAATAACCAGAGATAGTAAAATAAAAAGGAAAGGGAATATAGAGTATACGTTACAGAGTGAAATCACTGAAATGGCAATGGGCTGGACATGTTGCCAGAAGAACAGACCACCGATGGACGACTGAAATTTTGAACTGGATTTCGAGGGACAGAAGACTCATGGGGGATGGGTGGATGGAATTCGAAAGCATGCCGGAGTAATATGGAGGAGACAGGCTCAAGACACACAATTGTGGAAGAAACTTGGGGAGACCTTCATTCAGCAGTGGATTGATAATGGTATACATATCATCATCATTGACAACTATTATCATTACAATATATCTATACTGTATATAATCAATATATATATATCATTATCATCATTGTCAACCATTATCAATCCACTACTGGATGAAGGTCTCCCCAAGTTTCTTCCGCAATTGTATGCCTTGAGCCTATCTCCTCCATGTTACTCCGACATGCTTTCGAATTTCATCCACCCATCTCCCATGGGGTCTCCCCGCACGGGGATAACTGGTTTTCCAGTTATTTGGGGAGCGGCGCCCCCACGGCCCGAGCTGACCTTGTGACTGGTCAACATCTGATGTCATGCCACCGCTTGTTTTTATTTGGGTGCTGTTGGTGTTTGCAGGGACGGCTGTTCATCCAGCTGTTGGGGAGTCGCGGCCCCACGATCCCGAGCTGGTCTTGTGTCTCGCTTTTTTGTTTTTATTTATTTTCTCCACTGGCTAGTTGCCCGTGTTGTATACTCTGCCTAATCGCTACCACGTTATGTACTAACACCCCGGTCTTGTGGTTTTGTTACCCTCCACCACTAACTGTTTTATATTAACCGCTCAGTTCGTAGGTTGCTGAGATTCCGTTTAGGTTCCCTTCCAGGATTTGTCTTCTTTGGATTTCTTTTTTTCCTTTTAGCTGGTTTGGGTGCTAGACCTACCTGCATGTTTGCCGCGTGCGGTGACCCGTGAGGCGGAAATGGGATGTCTGGCGGCTGAGGTCGCAGGAGACCGGTTAAGTGCCTCCTGTGTACCAACACTCCTCTTCGACCCCGGCTTCGCTGTAAACGGGAGGCTAGAGACTAACCCACCTCTAGTCAGAAGTCTTGTACCAAGTTGTGTGCAGGGCTTTAGCGGCTTTTTGTCGTATAGCACGGCAGGGTGAGCCCGGGGGCTGTGGGATCATGCCAAAGGCGTTGGCATGACGGTACCCGGAGGCCGAAGTGTCCGCCGAGTGCGTGTGATCACAGCCAACGGACTATATCTGCAACTTATAAGCTCCAGAACTGTGTCCAGCGTCATTTTCTTGGCTTGCAGACCTCCAGTTCTCCCTTGTAGGGCTCGGTGGTGGGTGGAGTAGTCTGCAGACGAATCTTCCTCCTTTTTTCCATGGGTAAACACAAGAACAAAAACTCCAAATTTAAGTCACCTGAGAAACTGATCGTTGACACCGACTCTCCTTCGTCTTCTCAACCTACCAAGTCTCATACCCTTAAACGCTCTTTAGACCATGACCTGGACCAAGAATGTGGAACCTATTCTTCGGCAGCTGTACCAGTCGCTCCGAAGCGTCGTCTCCCCTCGATTGCTGTGACTACGCATGCTACACACTTACTTGTAGAATCCATCGATCCGAATGAGAGACTGTCCACCAGATCTCCCTTTTTCATTTCTAAAGCTTTGGACGCTGCGGTTGGCCCCTTGAAGTCTGTGAGGAAGCTTCGCTCTGGGGACCTGCTTGTCCAAACTTGCAGTGTTTCTCAGAGTAACACTTTTCTGCACCTCACTAGTCTTCAAGGCATTTCTGTAAAAGTGACACTTCACCCGTTTCTTAACACCTCTCGGGGTGTTATTTCGGAGTTTGATCTCTTGCCATGTAGTGAAGACGAATTGGTGACTGAACTTGCAGATCAAGGTGTTATTGCTGCTCGTCGTATGATGTTCCGGCGCGATGGTTCCTTGATTAAGTCTAAAAATGTAATCTTGACTTTTAATTCCCCGAAAGTTCCGACCGAAATCAAGGCTGGCTACTTGGTCTGTGGAGTTCGCCCGTACATTCCCAGTCCTCTGTGCTGTTTCAGGTGCCAGAGGTACGGGCATTCCCAACGTTTCTGTAAGAGTTCCGCTCGTTGCGCAAATTGTGGCTCCAGTGAACATGACGGGGATGGTTGCACTTCTGCGGCCTGCTGTGTTAACTGCGGTGAGGCCCATGCAGCTTACTCCCGCAACTGTATGAAATGGAAGGACGAGATGGCGATCCAGCGCCTCAAGACCCTGGAGGGCCTCTCGTACCCTGCTGCCAAGGCCAAGTTGGGTATACCCACCAACCGACAGCGTACTTTTGCCGCAGTGGTTCAGTCTCTGACACAACCCGTGCAGCCCTTCGTTCCGCGCCCTGTAGTTCTCGCCGCACTTGCCAAGCGATCTACAGCTGAACAAGCGACACAGGTGGATTTCACCGAGCTCCAGCTTATTCGACCAGCTGAGTCTGCGCCTTCTCTTTTGAAGACGACCGACTCTTCCGGTTCCCAGCAGACAGCCTGCACGTGCTGGAGACCCGGCCCTCAATCCGCAAAGGTGTGCAGTGTCCATCCAACTGTCGCGGTCCACCTGACCAACATTGCAACTGTCTCGGACTCAGCGAGGTCCCCACCCTCAACCAACATTATAGAGGAACATCGGGGGGAGGAGAGCGACAGTTCGTCCCCAGCCTCAACTAACATTGCAGAGGAACATGAGGGGGAGGATAGTGACAGTTCGTCCTCGCCCTCGGCCAGCATTGCATTGGAGTGTGTGGGGGAGGAGAGTGACTCATCCTATGTGTAGTTGTGTTCGATTTCGTAATGTGTTTTATCATTCTCATTCCTCAGTTTTACTTAATCGGCTTGTTTCCCACCATTGTACCATGTTTTTCATACTGTTTGTTTTATTGTCTTTTTTGGCCCTTGCTTCGTACTCATGGTTCGGTTTTACTTGGTCAGCCAGATTTTGCGATTTATGCCCAGTTTTTTAATTTTGTCTGTTTGTCTTGTGTCTGGCGCTCTTTGGCCAACCATGGCCCTTGCGCCAATAAAATCTAATAACCAACCAACCAACCCATGGGTTCTTCTGGGTTTTTTTCGGTAACACTTAAGCTATGATTTAACTTTGGGGCTCCAGATGTCTTTCTCTAAAGAGTGGTTTGGGGTTCCTGAGTTCTTTTATTCCATGTCATTTTTGTTTAGAACCATGAAAGGGTGTTACTTCTGGTTAATTCTATGTTTATTTCTACTACGTCTGATTCCTGCAGCAAGGTGCAGTGTTGACGTGGTCTAATTACTACATGAGTGTGCTTTTTTACTTATTTTTACTGATAAATGTATAACATCAACCATTATCAATCCACTGCTGGATGAAGGCTTCCCCAAGTTTCTTCCACAGTTGTCTGTCTTGAGCCTGTCTCCTTCGTGTCACTCCTGCATGATTTCGAATTTCATCCATTCATCTCCCATGGGGTCATCTTCTGGGTCTTATATATACATAGAGAGAGAGAGTGAGAATTATATTGTGTTAAGTATTTAGTGTATGTGCTGGGAGATACCTTTATTATGGTCAAGTTACCACAATTGCCTTGCCTACCCACGAATAAGGCTTACAGATCTGTGTTGTCGAATGTTAAGGCTAACAAACAGATTAGAGACATGCCCAGTGCTAAGGACTTTTAATTTTTATTAAATAAAAAACAGTTAAGTAGTAGTTTTCTTCTGATTATATAAGATAGGGGCAGTTGGTAAAAGTATTTTAATATTGGTACCTCTTGGCTGTGTAAACTCATTGTTTGTTTTCCGTTTTTCTTCGAACATTTTTTTTCATTTAAAACTCTCATAAAATATTTGGCGTCTATGTATTTGGAGTGATAAGCTGTGGGATGATTCAGCATTCTCATAGTGATGACCCACGAATATCTAAGATTTTTACCGAAATTGCGGATTGACTGCAACTGTATTTTTTATTTCTTTTTTTTTCATTTACTCTATTACCGCTGACTTATATTTCACTGAAAATTGGTTCCAAAAAATTTGTGAAATGTCAAAAAATTACGGCATGAGATTTTATTCAACGAGAGCAAGCTGCATCCATTAAAATATTATTTTCTTTTTAAAACACTATTGCCGCCAACTGACAATGAAAAGCGTTATTTGATACGTTAAAGTTTTAGTCTCACCCCTAGGTGTTTATAACAACATTTCTGAGTTGTATCCTTATTTCACATCAAACCATATATTACGAAAACTCCCTTTCTTAACACGGAACGGAAATCGTTCTGTACCTCATCAAACATGGCTGCCACTTGTTTCCGGTGGCTTCACCCGTTCCCCGACGTAAGCGCTCTACGTACTTCTATCTCTTTGGAATCTTAGCAGCCGACGTTTTCTCACTTATTGAAATTCGTAGCTCCAAGTCCTGTCAACATGTTCGACTTTCATCCCGAAAGCCCTGTCGGTAGTCACGTGGGTTATGGTCTGCGCTTATCCATTACACAGGTCTGGAGTACGTCTTTCGTCCTGCGTAGAAAACTTTTCTTCGGATCTCGAGGCTACGAATTTTTCATCCACAAATAGTGTTATTTACTGATTACTTCACACAGTAAATTTCTTGCAGACCGGACAACCGTCCATCTCTTTTTTTTTCACTCGGAAATAAAAAAAAAAGAGAGATGGTGCCACAGCGCTGCCTGCCGTCAGTGGGAATATTTTACTGAATGTTGACAAGACTTGGAGCAACGACGACACGGACGTAACTAACCACCCGGAAGTAACCGTGACGTTAAAATGACGTCGGTGCAAAGGCTCTATTGGCAATCTCAGCGGTCCGCTCTCCCTCTAGCGGCAAAAGGAAGAATTACTGTAGTACGGGTAACGTTTTTGGCTCAATGCTTGGCTGTTCGTAGATCGATCATTACGTTCAGTTGTCGTAGTTTGGTGTATTTTTGCATTCATTCTAGAATTAGAGAGTTTTATAATGGAGAATTCCGTGAAGAAGAACAAATCATATTGTTGTGTCCCGCAATGTCGTTCCCAAGGTTTCGGCTATGTTTTTCACAAATTAGTATAAACGTTTGTGCCTTGCGTTTGAAATCCTTCCAGTGAAATGCTACTAACCTAGTAATGTCTTTGAATGAATAATAAACAAGGCAGCATGTTTTTATTGCATAGTAGTAATTAAAAAATCCGCATTTCTACATAATCTTGAAAACAAATAGTTGCTGTTATCCATATAAATTTAAACTTCATTATGGAACAAGATTTGCAATGTTCTGTCAACAGTCATCGGTTCAAAAACGCAGAACCCAATGATGATCAACAATTACCAATTCACAAACACTTTTAGGAACAGAATGTTAAAAATTTACAAATGTTATTGTTGACAGTATTGAAAATGGGTCGTGGGAAACGTCAAGTGAAACGAAATGTCGGCTTTTAATAGTAATCCGGATTAGAACACCCCTGTCGGTATTACTATATCACTTGCCTGAAAATGTAAAAATAAAAATTACCTGTTACAGTAAAGCATTACTGCTACACAGTGCTTACACGTTCCACTTCTGCCCGCTTTACAAGAGCACTCAAATGACTTTATAGAAATTTCACTGTTACTTGTATCTAAAACACCGTTGATGAGTGAGGCGACGACGTTATTGCCGTGGACTGAATGCAGTGCGAAACTATGAGAATTTCTCTTCCATCTTCCTTCTTAATTCCACAAGAAATTATATGGCCTACATTAACAATCACTTCCCCTTCTTTAATGCATCTTGAATATTTGGAAGCGTCCACAAATTTCATTATATCAAGGATTGAAAGCGACAAACCAGCCATTCTAACATTCGATTTTATGGAAACACGTGCGACGTTACCCGTACTAGAGAAGTTTGTTTACGTTTGCGCAACGCCCCTATAGTTCGTTGAGGTTCCCAATTCGAGTTTCGACTTGTTGTAACCACCGGCAGATGTCGCCGCATGAGATGATCTAAGCAGCTTTTCCAGTCAGTGAGGATGTAGCACCTGACGTCATCGAGAAGTTTAGGTGGAGTGGCAACGGTCCCTGGAAGTTTCTGAAGGACAAGCATAGCTGGCTGTCCTGCAGTTAGTGTGTAAAATTGAAGCTAAAGTGCTTGGATTTTGTGTTTTGTAGCATTATTAATTAATTGTAGTAGTAGAGGAGTTCTTTCTTTTTTATGTTCCTTTTTAGACTGCCAGTTGCTGTCTCTAAAGACAGTACCGAAAAGATTTGCTCTGCGAAACGAAGGAAGATCGTTTCATAGAGCTTAGAAAACCCTTTTTATTTTTTTATTGCAGAGTTAGACTCTTCAAAGGCAGAAAACCTTTGAAAAGTCTAACTCTTCAATAAAAAGGGTTGGCGTGCAGTGCTTGCACTTATTGCGCCAAGCGTTTCACTCGTTGATTTCAAGTTGAATTTAAAACGTGTCGGCTGTTTTTTTTGTGTGCTACAGACTGTTTTCTTAGAGAACGCCTTTTAGAGTTTGTCTCTTAGTCAAACATTTTTTTTAAATTTACGCTACGATACCCAATAGGCACTTGCACGTGCATTTTTTCCCTCCATGGACTTCTACTCAGAAAGTTTCTGGTTAATCTATGGGGGTGTTGAAACTTTTTATGGACCTAAAAGTTAATTTGTTAGCCAGCTTGACTTTTATTCAGAATGAAATCTCTTTGGCTGCTGGATTTTTTAGGAGAGCTCGAGCACACCGTCCACTGACTCACTTTTTTGCGAGTTTTTGGCCTTTCACTTAGTATTTTCACTTTTAAGGTTAGTTTGCTGTCGGTGTTGGGGGCTTTACTTTACTAGTTAGTTCTATATGGTATTTCCTCCCCAGACCATAGTTGATTCTATTTTTAGTACACTTGAACTTTTATCTGGATCTCAAGCTCACTTTTGCGGAAAAATGCAAATAATGGATAAAATTATTGTCCAAATAAAATTATTTTTGTTGTCTAGATCTGTTTAAAGACCGGGATTATGCTGCTAAATGTATTTACGGACAAATAAATTAGGGCGCAAAATTACTGTGTTTTTTCACCACAATTTTGCGTGAAAGAACAGATTTTGCCCTAAATTCTTCTAAGTATTCGAAATCGTTCCCCGGAGTTTAGAAAAACACTTTTTATTAAAGAGTTAAAATCTCCAAAAGGTAGAGAATCTTTCAAGGATCAGTTTTGTCCAGAAACCAGTGATTCCTGCACAGGCAGAGAACCTATACCTTTTTTCACCCAGGTGTAAGCACCTTATGAGAGGGTAAAGAAACTTCCTTATTAAAGCAGCGTACCTATTTTCTCGCTAAATTACTAATTATTCTCTAAATAATGCTTTTGTTAAATTATAATGTAAAAGAATATGCACGATGAGAAATTGTTGTATGCTTTGAGATTTTTATATATGCCTCGAACTGTTCTGCGGTAAAGGCGCTTTGACCAAAGACGAATAGAAAATATTTACTGTTTGCACTTTTGGAAAACTTTTCGCGTCATCTTTGAAAGTATTTGCATTCAGTACTTACGGATCTTTTTCTTCGGTCACTTTAATTTTTTTGCAAAAACCGTATTTTGTACTCGGAAGTTGAACTTTCAAAGTAAGATACCATCATTTCAATGGGCCTGGTTGTCCTTCACTTACGTTACTAAGGCTCGTTGCCATGCTGAAAGTCACGTGTCTACTACAACCTCGTTGTCTGACACGATTTAGTATGAAATAACTCATTGTTTACATTATTATTGAGGTTATTAGTAATTACTGTATTATAAAAATCCATAATAACACAGTAAAAATGAACTTGCGATGGCGATGTTTAGCTTCGTTTCGTTACCTAAACGTTTCCGAAAACGGAAATATTTTCTGCAACATATAGAGTACGAATATGGCGCTGCATCACTCTCTTCCCTGGAACCAGTGGCCCTAAATTAGGGATTGGCAACTGCTTATAGCCCACTGAGTTGCTCGCGGTGGTCGTTAAACTTCCAATAAAAAAAATCTGTGACGTTAGCATAGTATTCTGGCCTTGTGAACGTAGCATCTTTTATCTTGTTTAAACCAAGGAGGTTAGAACAATACTTCTGGAGATGCCTTGAATCTCTTAACCATGTGGGAATTTGACGATGTTTACATGAAAAATATGCAATTTCAACTGTGTGTATTTTGGAATACGGTGGTTTTGGGTTGCCGAAACCGTGTTAATATCAAACCGGAATGGATTATACTTCTTATAGGAGTGAAGTCTTCAATTTTAACGTTATGTTTTGTTTAGAATTCGCACTAACGTTCGTGTATTTCAATTCAAACTAAAAATGGGAAGGAGCCTCAAAACAATTAAGAGGTTTATAAGTTCAGCATTTTCTGACAAACTGGCAACAAGTTCGGATGCGAAATTTGAAACATTTACGACAAAAGATGGCGATTCGGCCAATACAATATGCATTGCAATAGCCTTGAAAGCCATCAGCTTTCCTACACTTTGACGGCTGACACTCGCGGTTATAGGCTTCACGCAAAGTGCTACTGCTCTATTACCAAGGGCATCTCCAGATACCTTATTCTTTTTTTTTTTTTTGGTTGGAGGTTTAACGACCACCGTGAGCAACTCAATGGGCTATAAGCAGTCGCCCGTCCCTAATTTAGGGTCACTGGTTCCAGGGAAGGGAGAAAGCCTGTGCCGTAAGACAAACACAACATCCATGCCTCACCGGGATTCGAACCCGGACCCCGTTCGGACGAATGATCAGAGGCTAGCGCTTAGACCACTGCGCCACCGGGGCGGCGACACCTTATTCTGACTTCCTTGATTCTAACGAAGGAGGTTAGAATAAATGGAGTAAGGATGACATCACAAACTTGAAGCACTTTCAGTAGACGAATTTAATGCTCCAACGTCTCACCAACATGGCAGCAGAGACTGTGATTGGCCGCGTCACGTCACAAACGTCTAACCAACATAGCGGCAAAGGCTGTGATTGACTATGACGTCATGATCGTGACATTTCGGTGGCTTCACTTTGATTACACGAGATGAAACAGATTTTTTTATTTGATTGAAGGTTTAACGACTAACGTGAGCAACTCAATGGGCTATAAGCAGTCGCCCGTCCCTAATTTAGGGTCACTGGTTCCAGGGAAGGGATAGAGCCAGTGCCGTAAGACAAACACATCATCAATGCCTCACCGGGATTTGAACCCGGACCCCTTTCGGACGAATGATCAACGGCCATCGCTTAGACCACTGCGCCCCCACCGGGTCAGCGGGAATAGCTGGCAATTACTCCATCTGTTCTAACCTCCTGGTTAGACCTTTCCCCCCTTTTCCCGCCTGTGGTGTCCGGCACTGGCTCTCCTCCTTCACTGGAATCAGTGGCCTTAAATTAGAGACATACGACTTCCTGTAACCCAATGGCTTGCTTTCGGTGCTCTTTAAACCTTATGTTTTTTAAAAAAATTCGTTGACATTTATCAAGTTTAGTCTCCCCGGTGGCCCAGTGGCCTTAGCTATGGTTTTTGATCATTCGACCTAAGGGGGTCCGGGTTCGAATCCCAGTGAAGCATGGATGTTGTGTTTACTTTACGGCATAGGCTCTCTTCCTCCCCTGGAACCAGTGACTAAATTAGGGACGGGCGACTGCTTATAGCCCAGCTCACGGTGGTCGTTAAACCTCCAATCAGCCGCCCCGGTGGCGCAGTGGTCTAAGCGATGGCCTCTGATCATTCGTCCGTAAGGGGTCCGGGTTGAATCCCGGTGAGGCATCGATGTTGTGTTTGTCCTAAGGCACTGACTCTCTCCCTTCCCTGGAACCAGTGACCCTAAATTAGGGACGGGCGACTGCTTATAGCCCATTGAGTTGCTCACGGTGGTCGTTAAACCTCCAATCAAAAAAAAAAAAAACCCCTCCAATCAAAAAAAAATCATGTTTAGTTAACGATTATTAGCTTCTGTTATTTTTGCCAAGGAGGTTATATTACTGGAGACACCACTCCTATCCACGTAGGATTGGCCGCCATAAGTCACCGTCCGTTCTGCAAATGACATCTGTGCAGGCACGACGCAGCCGCAAAAAAGAAAAGAAGCTGCTTTGAAACCAATGAAACAAAAGCTTCTAAGCGTATAAACAGATAAAATGAGTAATTCAATAATCTTTATCAATGATGCATAAGCTTACTGTTTTATCAACGGTATAATTTAGTTCGTTTTTGCCACTTTGTGACGTCACACCACAGATTAGCTGTCACCTATGTCGGCAGAGTCTGTAGTGTCCAATTTTGTAATCGATATATACCTGTAACCGCAGAGTCTGAAAGGCGGTAAGGTGGCGGTGTTGTGCCGATCGAGAAGATATGTTACAATCACATACAAAACTGAAAGAGCCATAAAATACCTTAGCACAGAGAGAAATATATGTTGTTTAAAAAAATTTTGAGATCAATTCAGCTATGTAAAATATGATATTGCCCTTGAATGCTAATGCAACTTGTCATTTTGTGGAAATTGTCATCCCATTGTTTTTAAATTGTTTAAATACTTTTATAGTTTCATTTCAGTACGTGAAAGATCACTGGATTGAATTGTGCTTAAAACAAAAATACAGTTATGATAAAAAAAATTATGCATGTTTTGTGCCCCAGTAAAATGAGGTAAAATTCCATTTTCCCAAAGATAAAGGAAACACTTTTTTCTTGTTCAGGAGAGGCACACTACGATTCCCCCTTTTTGTAAAAATTCTTTGTTAGTCCATTAATAAAACTACTTTTTCCTAAACTGAAAAAAATTTAAAAAGGAAGAAGTGAACTTGGCAGTTAAAAATTCAAGGGTTCTTTTCATTAATGGTTTTTCGCAAGTAATTTATAAAAATGTTCCTTCAGAAATTTTTAACTCTACTAGTTTTCATGATCCGTATTTTTCTCCAAAATTAATTTCTGCAGTGAGTGAATGCTTATTTTTTTTTCTTGCAGATAAAGTGCCAATCATAATACTGTGTACTTCACAAAGTCATTAAATGAGAAAAGTTTTGCTGTACAGATAAATGAAAAAAGACATTTCTGAAGTACAGTTTGAAATTTTATACAAAATGTTTTGAAATCATGGAAGGTGCTGTTTCTTTAGTTTTAATCACTGAGATCATAAAAGTGTTCTCCATGTTCCCTTACATGTGAAACAGGATATATGATATATGCAGACAAGCAAGTGAAAATGACATTCAGAATTTATTTCATGATTATAAGCCACAAACGTTCCCAAAAGATACCTTTTTGGAGTTACTGTGAAGCCAAAAAATAAAATATAATAGTTTACGAGTATATGTATAGTCCATGAGAAAATATTCTTCAGGAGAGAAAACCACTTAAGATTTGATTATAAAGAAAGTGAGAAGCAAATTTCACATATTGTCCCAGACACTCTGTAGTCCAACGGAAGATCTTTGAGAGCATGAAGTCTGCTTCTATGAGTTCACCAAAAAATCTAGTTCTGCACGATATATGTAGTCTGATGGGACTAACTGTATCCAGGGTTGTATGTGCTTAAGCAAATTCACAAGAGAAGATAAAACTTTCAAGGAACTTGCCCTTCACACCATTGAAAAGCCTCATATGCATAATGTATTTTCCAAGCAATTGACATGAAAAAGTGAGATTTCCAACCATACTCTCCTTCATGCAGGTGAAAAATCTCATCAGTATGATTTGGATTATGAGAAATTTGCAAGGAATAATGGCCTGTTGAAGCATATGCTTTGTCATACAGGTGAAAAACATCATCACTGTGTTTCAAGCAGTTTAGTGCGAGAAGTAACTTTTCTCGGCATATGTTCGTTTATACAGGTAAAAACCCTTATCAGTGTGATGTCTGTTCCAAGCTATTTACACAGAAAAGTCTCCTTTCCCAGCATATGCTGCTTCAGATGAGTAAAAAAACCCTCATCAGTGTGATGGGTGTTGCAAGCAATTTACACTGAAAAAGTACCCTTTCCTGGCTTATACTCCTTCATACAGGTAAAATGCCTCACCAGTGTGACGTGTGTTCCAAGCAATTCACACAGAAAGGAGCACTTCTCAAGCATATGCTCATTCATACAGGTGAAAGACCTCATCAGTGTGATGTGTGTTACAAGAAATTCACACAGAAAAGTGTCCTTTCCAAACATGTGCTCCTACATACAGGTGAAAAACCTCATCAGTGTGATGTGTGTTCCAAGCAATTCACACAGAAAAGTGCCCTTTCCCAACATATGTTTCTTCATACTGGTGAAAAACCTCATCAGTGTGATGTGTGTTGCAAGCAATTTACACACAAATGTGCCCTTTCCTCACATATGCTCCTCCATACAGGTGAAAAACCTCACCAGTGTAATGTGTGTTCCAAGCAATTTGCACTGAAAAGTACTCTTTCTCAGCATATACTTGTCCATACAGGTGAAAT
The DNA here is from genome assembly GCA_039090855.1 of Macrothele yani. NCBI lineage: Eukaryota > Metazoa > Arthropoda > Arachnida > Araneae > Macrothelidae > Macrothele > Macrothele yani. Next base: position 154,645,585 of record CM077009.1, read on the forward strand.
GCCTCATCAGTGTGATGTGTGTTCCAAGCAATTCAAACAGATAAGTCACCTTTCCCAACATATGGTTCTTCATACTGGTGAAAGACCTCATCAGTGTGATGTGTGTTACAAGAAATTCACACAGAAAAGTGTCCTTTCCAAACATGTGCTCCTACATACAGGTGAAAAACCTCATCAGTGTGATGTGTGTTCCAAGCAATTCACACAGAAAAGTGCCCTTTCCCAGCATATGCTCATTCACACAGGTGAAAAACCTCATCAGTGTGATGCGTGTAGCAAGCAATTCACCCACAAAAGTGCCCTTTCCAAACATATACTCCTCCATACAGGTGAAAAATCTCATCAGTGTGATGTATGTTCCAAGCAATTCACACAGAAAAGTGCCCTTTCCCAACATATGTTTCTTCATACTGGTGAAAAACCTCATCAGTGTGATGTGTGTTCCAAGCAATTCACACAGAAAAGTGCCCTTTCCCAACATATGTTTCTTCATACTGGTGAAAAACCTCATCAGTGTTATGTGTGTTGCAAGCAATTTACACACAAACGTGCCCTTTCCTCACATATGCTCCTCCATACAGGTGAAAAACCTCACCAGTGTAATGTGTGTTCCAAGCAATTTGCACTGAAAAGTACTCTTTCTCAGCATATACTTGTCCATACAGGTGAAATGCCTCATCAGTGTGATGTGTGTTCCAAGCAATTCAAACAGAGAAGTCACCTTTCCCAACATATGGTTCTTCATACTGGTGAAAAACCTCATCAGTGTGATGTGTGTTGCAAGAAATTTGCACGCAAAAGTGCCCTTTCCAAACATTTGCTCCTACATACAGGTGAAAAACCTCATCAGTGTGATGTGTGTTCCAAGCAATTCACACAGAAATATGCCCTTTCCCAGCATATGCTCATTCACACAGGTGAAAAACCTCATCAGTGTGATGCGTGTAGCAAGCAATTCACCCACAAAAGTGCCCTTTCCAAACATATACTCCTCCATACAGGTGAAAAATCTCATCAGTGTGATGTATGTTCCAAGAAATTCACACAGAAAGGTACCCTTTCCCGGCATATGCTCCTTCATACAGCTGAAAAACCTCATCAGTGTGATATGTGTTCCAAACAATTCAATCAGATAAGACACCTTTCCCAGCATATGCTCCTTCATACAGGTAAAAATACCTCCTCAGTGTGATGTGTGTTCCAAGCATTTTACAAGGAAGAGGTACCTTTTGAAGCATATGGTCCTTCATACAGGTGAAAACCCTTATTAAAATGAGTGTTTCAAGCAATTTGCACTTATAGATCATCTGTTGAAGCATGTGCTCCATCATACAAGTGGATAACAGCATCTGCATAGCATGTTTCTAGATAAGATAATTTCAGAAATTTGGTTTTTACAGCATATCCATTATTAAATTTATCAAGGATTGAGGAATATTAAATATTCATAGTGAAATATGGTCTTCCTACACACTATATTTTGCCGATTGAAGTCTTGTTATTGAACTTTAAAGATATCTGAAATATTATCTGTTAATATGTGGGTGAAGGTGTAGTTTAGTGTCCTAAATTATTCTGCTGAAACTTTAAGGAAAAATTATGTACACATTTCAAAGTATATAGTTTAATGAAGAATATGATGAAAAAATTTCAGCTTTGAAATGTATTTTAGAGGGTTTTGCCGGAAAACTTACCTGCAAGCACGGGAATGTGAACAAACTCTGTGATGACTCTGCCCCCTCTACCTCAATGACATCCAAGGCTCTGTTGATGATCTTCAGGTCGTGGACACATTTATGGGTCCCCACAGTAATGATAAGGGTTTTGATTTATTATTTTTTTCGTGCTTTCGTAATACTTTTAGAAACTAGAATTTTCATATCCTTTCTAAGGACAATACAATAATGAAAAATTTAGAATTCTTTTCCAGAGCAAAGTGTATTAGTACAAGGTGCAAAGGTTCACTCTCATAATTTTTGCCCATAAAGTGGTCATCCCATCAGGACCCAAAAATCATTGTCTGGCAGAAGCCTTAAATGATGTCAGAGCAATGCTAAAAGTAGGCTCACTGCAACTTTAATTCACATCTCCATGCTAGTTGGTATGTTTTGTGAAAAGAATGTTTTAAGATCTTAATATTTGCACTTTTACGGAATTAAAACACCAGCAAAGTGCGCATATTTATGTGCAATTCATTAATGATATATTATTAAAATAACCAATCACTTACCCGAAAGATCATGGTCACTTTTCTCCTTTAACACTTCAAGTATCATCATGTAATGTTGTTGGCCTTCAAAGGTTGAAAGACTGCTTGCCTATGAGATTTATTCTTCCGGGCATGAAATATCTTATTTTCTTTCTTTCTTTTTTTTTTTTTTTTTGTTATTTACTGGACAAAAAACGCAGGTTTCCATCTGCCAAATGAGACGTAATCTTAGCTCGTAATCTCCATAAAAACCTCACAAACATACACACCATACCACTCATTCATACATTCAGTTAAAAACACTATGTACATAATTACACTATTTACATTCCCAAGCAGTTAAACCTTTGTCAACTGTGACTAAAAAAGTGCTCTATCCATTTCAAACTCTGCACTAACCCAACCTCATTCAGCCCATCATACACAATCCTCTAGCTCTTTCAACAGGCTACTGTCATCATCAGGAGGCAGATGTGTCTCACCTGCCCACCACAGCTCAAGTGAGCAAAGCTATTGAGGCTCGGGCTTCAGTCGTAGTCTCTGTATCTTTGTGTCTCTGGCGCCATCTATTGCCAGTGCTGCTCTCTTTTCTTTTTTTCCCTCTTAGCTATTGTTCAATTTTTATTAAGGCCTTCCATTGTTCGTTTAAGTTGCTGGGCTGATTAATGTTGCATAATCTTGATCTGGTTTTTTTCAATTAGTACTGATTCTGCAATTCTCAACTGCCTTTTGTTTTTACAGCTCTTAATAATTTTAATATCTTCAAGCCTTGGACATTGGTGATTTTCCAGACAGTATTTGGTTAATGCAGTCTTAGCTTCTTTTTGTCCCAATTATTTATATGCTGGTTCAATCTATACTTTAATTTGTTCTTGGTGCTGCCTATATATGACAAAGGTGGTTGCTGGTTTATAGGAATTTCATATATTCCTGCTCTATCCAATTGGCTGATTTTTTCATTTTTATTACTAAATTTTTTATAGTATGTACCTGATTACCTACTTGTACACCATATTTGCTACAAATTTTATTAATTTCAGCTGAAACACTTTCAACATATGGGATTGCCCCTACATATTTTAATAGTTTTTTTATCAATCTTGGCCTTATTTGCTTGAGTTACTTCATAAATCCATTTCTTTAATACCTTGACGATGATGGGCAAAACACGTAACAATAGTAACAAATAAAGGTAACTTGATCACGCTAGTTACGTTAAATGAAAACTTTTACAAATAGTTCGTAAGTTGGAAGCTTTCGACCTTATCTTAGGGTACTTCATCACGCCAATGGAGGACTAAGATTGTTGCCAGATTCTACATTTGAATTTTTCCTATTTTTGTTGCCTTTTGTAAAAGTTTTCATTTAACGTAACTAGCGTGATCAAGCTACCTTTATTTGTCTTTAATACCTGTTTAGGGTAACCAAAATCATGTGCAATTTTTTCAATATATTCAATTTCTTATTTATTTTGTTCCATTGATGAGTGTGTTAAACTTCTTTTAATTAGTGTTTTAACACTACTTCTTTTATGTGTTAATGGGTGCGATGACTGAAAAGGTATTAATACAGGAATATATGATGATTTTCTATGTACTGTGTATTGCATATTATCATTTGTTTTGATTATCATGATATCCAAAAATGCCAATGTATTGTTATGTTCCTGTTCCACTGTCAATTCAATAGATGGATAAATATCATTATACCTTTTTGTCAAGTCTTCAAGTTCATCATTTTTTAGCCTGGACAATAGAAAAATGTCATCAACATACCTGCAGTATATCAGTGGTGGATCTTCTAGTTTACTTATTATTTTTGCCTCTATGTCACTCATTATAATTTCAGCAAATAAAGTTGACAATGGTGACCCCATAGGTCCACCATAATTTTGTTTGTACACCTTGTTATTAAACATAAAAATGTTATTTTCATATATGTACAATAAAATTTCTCTTAATTCCTCAATTTGTATTGCATTCATTGTCTGTAACATATATAATTTTTCAATAATTATGTCAATTGCCTGAGGTACTGGTGTGCTAGGAAACAGAGCACAAACATCCATACTAGCCATACTAGCCACTTAAATCTTGTTTAATTACTTTAATTTTCTCAATGAATTCATATGTATTCCTCACAGTGAACCCTGTCTTCATGAACAAAGGGGCCAAATATTTGTTGATATTTTTTTACAGCTTTATTAATGGGGAATTCCTTTTTGATACTATCACTCTCATAGGTGTATCAGGCTTATGAGTTTTTATTTTTGCAAATTTTTTTGGTATTCCAGTACCCATTGGTGAGTACGCTTTCTTTATTTCTTCAGGCAAGGTGCTGTGATTTCTTGTTCTAGCCAAGTACCTTACTTGAGATTCGATTGGGTCTCTTTGTGATTTTAAACCCAACTGAATATAATCAAAAAATGAATAAAGCAATAGAGGATCTGAATTGCAGAGTTCTGACAAGAGACCCAACCGAATCTCAAGTAAGGTACTTGGCTAGAATAAGAAATCACAGCAGCTTACCTGAAGAAATAAAGAAAGCGTACCCACCAATGGATACTGGAATACCAAAAAAATTTGCAAAAATAAAAACTCATAAGCCTGATACACCTATGAGAGTGATAGTATCAAAAAGGAATTCCCCATTAATAAAGCTGTAAAAAAAATCTACAAATATTTGGCCCCTTTGTTCATGAAGACAGGGTTCACTGTGAGGAATATATATGAATTTATTGAGAAAATTAAAGTAATTAAACAAGATTTAAGCGAATATCATATGGCTAGTATGGATGTTCGTGCTCTGTTTCCTAGCACACCAGTACCTCAGGGTATTGACATAATTGTTGAAAAATTATATAAGTAAATACAATGAATGAAGTACAAATTGAAGAATTAAAAGAAATTTTATTGTACATATATGAAAATAACATTTTTATGTTTAATAACAAGGTGTACAAACAAAATTATGGTGGACCTATGGGGTCACCATTATCAACTTTATTTGCTGAAATTATAATGAGTGACATAGAGGGAAAAATAATAAGTAAACTAGAAGATCCACCACTGATATACTGCAGGTATGTTGATGACATTTTTCTGTTGTCCAGGCTAAAAAATGATGAACTTGAAGACTTGACAAAAAGGTATAAGGATATTTATCCATCTATTGAATTGACAGTGGAACAGGAACATAACAATACATTGGCATTTTTGGATATCATGATAATCAAAACAAATGATAATATGCAATACACAGTAAATAGAAAATCATCATATATTCCTGTATTAATACCTTTTCAGTCATCGCGCCCATTAACACATAAAAGAAGTAGTGTTAAAACACTATTAAAAGAAGTTTAACACACTCATCAATGGAACAATATAAAAAAGAAATTGAATATATTGAAAAAATTGCACGTGATTTTGGTCACCCTAAACAGGTATTAAATAAATGGATTTATGAAGTAACTCAAGCAAATAAGGCCAAGATTGATAAAAAACTATTAAAATATGTAGGGGCAATCCCATATGTTGAAAGTGTTTCAGCTGAAATTAATAAAGTTTGTAGCAAATATGGCATACAAGTAGGAAATCAGGTACATACTATAAAAAATTTATTAATAAAAAATGAAAAAATCACCCAATTGGATAGAGCAGGAATATATGAAATTCCTATAAACCAGCAACCACCTTTGTCATATATAGGCAGCACCAAGAACAAATTAAGGTATAGACTGAACCAGCATATAAGTAATTGGAATAAAAAAGAAGATAAGACTGCATTAACCCAATACTGTCTGGAAAATCACCAATGTCTAAGGTTTGAAGATATTAAAATTATTAAGAACTGTAAAAACAAAAGGCAGTTGAGAATTGCAGAATCAGTACTAATTGAAGAAAACAGATCAAGATTATGCAACATTAATGAGCCTAGCAACTTAAACGAACAATGGAAGGCCTTAATAAAAATTGAACAATAGCTAAGAGGGAAAAAAAGAAAAGAGAGCAGCAATTACAATAGATGGCGTCAGAGACACAAAGATACAGAGACTACGACTGAAGCCCGAGCCTCAATAGCTCTGCTCACTTAAGCTGTGGTGGGCAGGTGAGACACATCTGCCTCCTGATGATGACAGTAGCCTGTTGAAAAAGCTAGAGGATTGTGTATGACGGGCTGAATGAGGTTGGGTTAGTACAGAGTTTGAAACGGATAGAGCACTTTTTTAGTCACAGTTGACAAAGGTTTAACTGCCTGGGAATGTAAATAGTGTAATTATGTACATAGTGGTTTTAACTGAATGTATGAATGAGTGGTATGGTGTGTATGTTTGTGAGGTTTTTATGGAGATTACAAGCTAAGGTTACGTCTCATTTGGCAGAGGGAAACCTGCGTTTTTTGTCCAGTAAATAACAAAAAAAAAAAAAAGAAAGAAAATAAGATATTTCATGCCCGGAAGAATAAATCTCATAGGCAAGCAGTCTTTCAACCTTTGAAGGCCAACAACATTACATGATGATAATTGACGTGCTTTGAAGTGTTAGAGGAGAAAAGTCACCATGTTCTTTCGGGTAAGTGATTGGTTATTCTAATAATATGTCATGTTTTAAGATGTGTTGTAAAGCTGTAATTCCTCATTTTCTATCAAACTACATACATTAAAATATGTATGCAGTTTTTCTCAAAATTTTTAGCCAAATTATTTAGTATAATAAGCTATACCTTTAATAATTTGGATGTAATAACAAAGTTTAGTTAATCTTTTAGAAGATGGAAATTTTGTTTTTTAAAAATTCTGAGTAACCCAGTTCATTGATTTTGCTATCTACTTTGTTTTGCTACTCAACATTTCTACCAGTGGTAGTAATATTTCACATGTTTTTGTACATATATAATTTCATCAAAGCGATGTTAAGTATGCTGTGCAGGGAAGCCAAAATCTAGTTTGTTTATATCTCAGGATTGTAGGCAGCAGGTATAGTGCATAGCTGTGCCCATCTGTTTGGAGAAGAGGAAGCGCAGCTACCATATAAGTGGAAGAAATCAGAAAACGATCATTAGATCACATGATATTCATAGATCAAAACCTGAGAACTGCACATTTCCTGAGAAACTGATCATTGTGACTCTCTAGACATAACTTAGATACTCATCAGGGCTTGAAAAATGCCATGCCCGAGATGCCCGGGTCATGTAAATTATTGGCCTGGGCAAGTAAAATGAAATCTAGTTGCCCGGTCGGGCAACTAGATTTAAGGAAAAAAAAGTTTGGAATGACAAATTTTCTACTCTAGAAAAAAAGATGGTTGTCGCGTGTTTTTCATTTTACTGCAAATCACCACCAGAAGTTGTATTATTGTTACGGAATGAGTGCCAAGGCCAGAAGAATAGTGCTTCAATTATATTATGCCATACATAGTTCTGCTCCAGATGTTGTTTACAGTTAACGACAGGATGCATGCCTCTAATGAAAGTAGCCTACGGTGTTTAGTGGCCAAATGCGTAAACTGTCATGAAACAGGAGGATGCAGACTGATGGGAAAAAATGCTGTGCTTTATGGGGAGGGGTAACAACGGACTATTTATTGCACAACCACGAGTGGAGTGGGGTTCCTGATATTACTTGTGTGAGTGAGGGAGGGGTGAGCGGAATATTCCACCTGCACCCGCCCACACACATGAACTGACAGCGGTACTGCTGAAACAAAAGCTAAGTTTCGTTTAAGAATGAGCCCGCGCAATGCTTTCCCCTTAACCGGGAGAAGAGTGAAAATTACTGACGCCGATAACTTAGTTTATCTGAGAGAACAGTAGTTCGTGTTAGCTGCGAATATAACTTGTATTTAGTAACGGATGTAAGATCTTTTTTTTTTTTTTGGAAAAAAAATCCGACACTGACAGTCTCATAGTAAGCAATTATGTGAAATTCCCGATCTGTCAGCGGTAATTACAAATTTGTCTTTCGCATGGTTGAGTGACCTAATCTCAGAATTGGATTCTACATCATTGGCAAAATGGAAACTTGCACAAGCGGACTGTGATAAAGCGTACAAAAAAAGAAAAGAAACCCACTGTCGCACAGTTGAGGAATCTTGGATAAAAACACTTAATTGGCTAAAGTCAAATAACGACAAGACTATTATGTGGTGCACTGTTTGCGAAAACCATTCTAAAATTGCTGATATCACTAGCAATTTTTTCAAGGATATGTGGTGTGAGGTGGTGATATATGTTTAATAACTATAAGTTTTTTTTTTTTTATTGGAGGTTTAACGACCACTATGAGCAACTCAATCGGCTATAAGCAGTCGCCCGTCCCTAATTTAGGGTCACTGGTTCCAGGGAAGGCAGAGAGCCAGTGCCGTAAGACAAAAACACAACATCCATGCCTCACCGGGATTCGAACCCGGACCCCTTTCGGACGAATGATCAGAGGCCATCGCTTAGACCAGTGCACCACCAGGGAGGCAACTATAAGTTCATACAACAATAGTCAAAGACATAGGGATTGCCTTTGTTTCTAAACAAAAATTCTTGGGATGTTTTATGATGCAAAATTACTTCTGTTTGCACAAGAGAAAAAGGTAAATAATTTTCACATTCAAAATTGTTGTTAAAAACTACTTACACTGCTATACAGTTAACTATGATTATTTAATTTTTTTGCAAAACACAGGACATATACTGTATTAAAATTTTTTGAATAATAGCATCATCACTAAATTTCTCAAATGCTATCGATTACCTTTATTAAAACTTGAGATATATGCTTTTGTGCATTTAATACAGACACTTCTAAATGGCCTTGCAAAAGATGTATAAAAAGTTTATCACAATTTTTAACTTTAAAAAAAATGAGGCTTCTGTTCTGTTATCTTAAAAGATAAGTTTTTCTGGGCATGTAGATTTTATTTCTGGGCAAGTAAATATTTTCTGCACATGCCGAGCTGGGCATGTAACTTTTCAGATATTTTTCAAGCCCTGCTCATACAGTAAATAAGTTAGGTAATAAGTCAAAAAAGTAATATATAAGATATTTTTTAGACCTTTTGGCAGGTTTATTACACCTTCAGTCCCTATGAATAATTAGTGATGATATCATAGCCAGATGTTAAGAAACTGTCTGCTTGCATTCCTGCAGAGTATGCTCAACATATTTTTCTAATGAAGTTATATGAATGCAAAAACTTGTGACATGTTATTTGTACTATCAGGAATGTTGCAAAGTCCCAAAATGAATGTACTGGATTATATAGAATTCATAAAAGCAGCTGTGTGTGCATCTTCTAAATGATTACCCAAAGTCTTTAGTTATTTTGAATTGAATTTCAGAAAAACTGGCTTATAACGAATTCATATTTAGTGAGATCCAGAATTTGAACGAAATAGGTACTTTTGTTTAGTGTAATATCAATTCAAAGTTAATTTGATCATTTTTAATGAACAAAACCAAATGAAATCCTGGTATTTAACGATTAAAAAAAGAGCTAAGATGATCACTTTTAACAAGTAACAAAATTTAAAGAATTTCCATATTTAATGAGGCAGGGGAAATCTACTGCACACTCTCCTGGAATGGAGGGAAAGATATGGTGACAGACAAGACAAGATTGCAACAGCACAGTGAAATCTCTGTGCTAATGAAAGAATGTTGATAGAAAAGCAATGGGAATGTGTGCATCAAATGCTCAACATAGGAGTTTTGCAAGAGAATCTTCACCACCCCTTAAAGGGGCTATGCCTTGGGAGTATTGTGTTAGCAGAATTGAAAACATGTGTCCTACTCCAAGGCAAAAGGAGGATGGATAGGATTCATACATATACTGTAAGTAGATTTCTGGGTGATGATTGCAGAGACAGATAGGGGAGTAATGGCTTGGTGATGTGGCCTAAGGGAAAACATAATATAACATTTTGTGGATTGCATCAATTGCCCCTTTCAACCCCCAAGTGAGCATTGCATTGGGAAGATCGATGCTCCTTTTACATTATGTATGTATTTAAACAGCAGCCAATTTCATGTTGCATCAAGCAGGAAATCCTAAACATTCATAAGTGACAAAATTTCTAAGAGAAAAGTGTTCTGTAAATGACAAAGTAGCCATCATTAGAGAGCTACAAAATGCAGGAAAAGGTTTGCCTTATGTTATGATATATAATATAAATAAATGCATATTTTTACATGGTGGAATTTTCACCCAAAAACAGATTTGTGAGTGCTCATATTTAAAAAAGATTTCTGTCATTCAGTGTTAGAACATCTATAGCACAGGAGAGATAGTATCTAGAACGCCTCCTGGAGATGACCCTGGAAGGGGAAGAAAGTACTTGAGGCAGTCTGCGTGGAAATGGCTTGGGTGTTGTAACTGAATGCTCTGGTTGTCGTGAGGTGTTGGGACAGGGAATTGAATGACATAGTAGGGAATAAGATAGCTTGTGTGTAAATAGTTCTATATTTGCTTTTTATATTTTTGTTTGAAATTTTGTATGTATGCAAATAGGAAGTTTATGTACGTTGGTTATGCCAGTAGGTTTTGAGCTTACGAATTTTTTTTTTTTTTTATAAATGTCAATCAACCAACGAAAGTTGGGTTTTACACGCTGGTAAGGGGCGTTGGAGGGGAAGTAGACCCTGTTGGGACCTAGTGTCATTAATGCAGTACGCTTCATGGACTTATGCATTCGCCAGGCAGTGAATGAACCTGAAGACGAAAAAGGATCACCGCACCAGAGGCTTGAACCAAGCAAGGCAACCAAAGGAATAAAACATGCAAGGAAATGAGTACAAAAGGTAAGCAACCTATTAGGATTTCTGCCATTTCTGAGTTCTTTAAAATAGGATTATGTTGTATAAGTATTCATTTTGTTTGGTTTAAAACTCAGGCTTCATGCGACAGTAATACATAAACATATAAAACGAGCGAAACACACAGAGTCACGTATGGTAAGAGGTTCGTTTAGCGGTAGCTTTCGGTCATCCTACGACCTTGATCACCCGCGATCAACTGGATGGGCTGGATGCCAGAACTACAATTTGAATTTGGGGTGTTGAAAATGTTGCCAGATTTTAGAAGAGAGATCCAAATAAATGGATTTTGTGAGGGGTCTCTGAATTGCAATTTTTGGTGAACAAAATTTCATTCTTCTCTTGGAAACGCAGAGATGCCTTGTTGATGAATGGGGCAACTTTTTTGGTTTCTTTCCAAAGTTGATGAATGGGGCAACTTTTTTGGTTTCTTTCCAAAGTTGATGAATGGGGCAACTTTTTTGGTTTCTTTCCAAAGTTGATGAATGGGGCAACTTTTTTGGTTTCTTTCCAAAGTTGATGAATGGGGCAACTTTTTTGGTTTCTTTCCAAAGTTGATGAATGGGGCAACTTTTTTGGTTTCTTTCCAAAGTTGATGAATGGGGCAACTTTTTTGGTTTCTTTCCAAAGTTGATGAATGGGGCAACTTTTTTGGTTTCTTTCCAAAGTTGATGAATGGGGCAACTTTTTTGGTTTCTTTCCAAAGTTGATGAATGGGGCAACTTTTTTGGTTTCTTTCCAAAGTTGATGAATGGGGCAACTTTTTTGGTTTCTTTCCAAAGTTGATGAATGGGGCAACTTTTTTGGTTTCTTTCCAAAGTTGATGAATGGGGCAACTTTTTTGGTTTCTTTCCAAAGTTGATGAATGGGGCAACTTTTTTGGTTTCTTTCCAAAGTTGATGAATGGGGCAACCTCTGCAGTTCCCATTTGGAAAGAAACCAAAAAAGTTGCCCCATTCATCAACAAACGCATTTCTGCGTTTCCAAGAGAGCATTGAGCCGCCCCGGTGGCGCAGTGGTCTAAGGCGCTGGCCTCTGATCATTCGTCCGTAAGGGTCCGGGTTCGAATCCCGGTCAGGCATGGATGTTGTGTTTGCCTTACGGCACTGGCTCTCTCCCTTCCCTGGAACCAGTGACCCTAAATCAGGGACGGGCGACTGCTTATAGCCCATTGAGTTGCTCACGGTGGTCGTTAAACCTCCAGAAAAAAAAAAAATAAATAAAAAAAATAAAAGAGAGCATTGAAATTTTGTTCACCAAAAACTGCAATTCAGAGACCCCTCACCAAATCCCATTTATTTTGATCTCTCTTCTAAAATCTGGCAACAGTTCCAACACCCCAACTTCAAATTGTAGTTCTGGCAACCAGCCCATCCAGTTGATCGCGGGTAGAGATGGGCTTAACGGTGACTTTTAAGTATCAGTGACAACGGTGACGGTTCCAGGGAAGTATCAGTGAAAAATATCAGTGACAAAATCACAGTCGGTGACAGCAGTTCCCCCAGGCCGTGTAACGCTTGTCTGCCAGTGACTCAGTGTATCAGTGACAGGAATCAGGAACCATCGTGCTTTAGATGACACCACTCCTATCATGCCGCTGTAAGTCAGCCGCACTACAGGTGACGTCACATCCAAGCAATAAACTGCTTTGAAACTACGGAAACCAAAGGAACTTCAGCTATACGACTTACGAGGCCTATAGACAGATAAAATGAGGGATCTAATAATCATCAATTATACAAGCTTACTGTTTTATCAACTGTGTAAATAAAGCATTTTTTTTCATCTTAATTTCACGATATTTAAAAAAACCAAAAAAAAAAAAAAAAAAAACATTTTAGGAATTTTTCTAAACTTGGAGACGTTATAAAAGAAAAATCGAAATGCGATTTTTACCTAAGGTTGGATGCTGAAATAGAATTACTTGCCTGATATATGCAGATAGTTTAACATTTTCAGTATTCTTACTAATTGAAGTTCTTAAAGTCGAAAATATTCCCTTACTGTACATTTTACGGAAAGTGAAGTAGATTTTTTCAGAAGTGAGGTTAAGAGGTCATATTTTAAAAATTTCACTGCTGTATTAAATCTTCATTTAACCAGAATAGGAGGGGAAATAAATAGATACAGAACAAATAATTGACATAAATGCACATATATTTTCCGTATAAATGTCATTCTTATCCTCACATCATGTCATCCTTCAAAGAACCTTTTAATATAACAAAATGTACAGGAATCATAATTTTATAGCAGGTCTCTTCTTTTTCATCACATGTAACATACTCAGTACCTGCAAACATGGACTCAAATCTGTTTATGTCCACTACTATAATTGCAATAAATTAGTATAAATAAAAGAAAACAGCTGTAAAAAACAATTTACCACTTTTATATTTACATAATATGATATAATCCATAAATATACATGTTTTTACAAAAAACACTTTCCAAAATACAGATTCTAATATAAAAATATATATATATATATATATGCATATCACTCCAGAGCTGACCCACAAAGCCTAAATGAGCATACATGTAACTATACAGGATATAGTTATTATATATCCAAAAACATGACATTTAATTTCACCACAGTTCAAATAGAGTATGAAAATATCATAGTCTGAATTATCCTTTTCAAGAAAACAACAACAAAATATTTTCAATAGTTTGGTCAATTTATTGAACCTAGTGGTGCTTGATTCAACATAATTGCATCCCCTTATGTCCCCAAGATATATCTTTACAAAAAATCATTTAGGACATTCTTTGTCCAAGTTAACTCCTATTATTATTATTGCATACAATTTTAACAGCACTTTCTGTCAATTCAACAACAATAAAAATACAATAACAGAAGATTAATACTCTTATCCATAAAACCTTCCCAACAAAATCATCCTCCCATAAAGAAAGTAGAGCCCATTTAAGAGTAGGGCTAGGAAGGCTGCAGCCCAGGGTCTCACATTTTCAAGGGGCCTCACAATTATGAAGGATGCTTAAAGAATTGAAAGAGTTTTAGTTTTTTTTTCAGATAGCACAGCAAAAACTAAGAAACTGCATTTGTGAAAAAAAAAAATTCTACTTCTTTCCGCTGTTTTAGGAGGAGTCCACAAAAAAGTATAGTCACCCCTAGTCCACCCTCAAATCTATCGAAAGCATTACAGATATTTTTTGGTATGCATCTGTAATTGGGGAAAATTTTCATACATTAAGAATTCATTTGAATCATGATGTTTGGATGACATTATATTGCCTACTACTTCGATATAATTTCAACAAGCTGAATCCTGAATTGGCATCCATTTTTCAACCATGCATTTTCCCATTTTCTTGATAACACTGATTTTTTATGGTTTGGTCATCGCATTTTGGGAATACTTTCTCCTGGGTATTTTTATTTGGCCACCCATGATGAAATCCTAGATGTGCCTGTAATACTGGGTCCCCAAAAATCCAAAAATGCTGTGCAGTCCCCCCCCCAATCTCCTTAAATATGCTCTGATATATATTTATATCCTTGCCATTCTTAAAATTATTTGTGAAATGAGTACATTTAGAGTTACTTTATTTGAACCATTAGAAAACCAGTTTATGAATCTAATTACCTTAAAAGGAAAGCAAGTTTTTTTTTTATGAAATAGGTTGACAATGGGGGACCCTGCATTTAAGTTTATGTCTAAGTCCAAAATATCAAACTTTTGTTCACTGTGGTTTGTTTTACATAAACTCAGGCAACTGGGATAAAAGCTTTCAAAATCTGTTTCTCCAAAGTTGCTGAAGCAAAGCAAATCATCTATGTACTTTGAAATGTATAAGTAACTAATCTGATTCAGACTTATACCTGATGAACCTGTAATCCTTTTTTTTTTTTTTTTTTTTTATTGGAGGTTTAACGACCACCGTGAGCAACTCAATGGGCTATAAGCTGTCGCCCGTCCCTAATTTAGGGTCACTGGTTCCAGGGAAGGGAGAGAGCCAGTGCCGTAAGACAAACACAACATCCATGCCTGACTGGGATTCGAACCCGGACCCCTTACGGACGAACGATCAGAGGCTAGCGCCTTAGACCACTGCGCCACCGGGGCGGCCCTGTAATCCTTGTAGAAAAGGGATAAATTGCAAACACTATTAGAATGGGGAACTCCCATAGGAATTCCATTCATCTGCCTATAGGACTCCTTGTCCCTAAGAATATGGTTATTTTTAATATAACAGTTGTGTGTGCCAGGTATAGGTTCCAAGCGTTATCTACTAAGAAAGGTTAAGTTCTAAATGCAGCTCTGTTAAGGAGTTATGATGTCTTCCAAAGGAAGATTAGTGTACAAATTTTCAGTCATAGGAATTAATGCTGGACAGTTTTAAACTGTGTATTGTGTCTATTACTTCTGAGTTATTATTAATGATTTAATATTCTCTATTATTCAAATTTGTGTGTTCTTTAATGTGTTTCTGGATTTTTTTCAAAAGGTGTTCAAAGCTTTTGTCTATTTTCCTTTTGCAACTCCTAACCCCAATTGCAAAAAACCTGAATTTCACCAGTGTTTTATGAAACTTAGTAGTATCAAACAGAAAAATATACCTCGGCTCATTTCGTCTGGCAGAAGGAATCTTATGGAAGGCTCTGAACTTATCTTCCAACTGCCTAGAGTTAAGATGACAAACTTGTAGGTTGAGGAGTTGACTATAATTCTGTTTTGATAAGTTCATTGTAAAATGTCTTACAGATTATTGCCTTTTTTGTATATTGTGGCAAAGATAAAATGCTCCTGAAGATTTTTAAGACATTCTAGCTCTCCTAGTAAAAATGAGTCCTCTCGTTGTTCCACATCAATATGTTTATTCTAATCTAAGTTTTTAAGGTGGCCCATAAACTCCAAAAGCACACAGTGCTTCCATTCAGCTAATACTTCAATTGGAAAACTAAGCAAGGCTGGAATTAACATGTTTATTTAGATCTTCTATGAAACTATGAAGAATGTCATGCTTACTGACCCTGTGAGATGACCTAAACTTGGTACCAAGGGTCAAAAGTTTTCTAAGACTAATGTCTTTAGTGAAATTCAGATTTCCAGCTACAATATGTTTGCGATAGTTATTATAATATTCTAAGTTTGTATACTTCTCACAGTCTCAAGAACTTGATCTATTACTAGAATTAAGACTGTCTACTTGAAGTATTTTATGAGAGTTCCCCAAGTTCTTGCATATTTGAAGACAACTACACTGTTGCTTAGAAATGGGGAAATTATCACAAACTATTTTTCTGAAATGGTCATAATAACCTTTAATGAGGAATCTAATTGTGACGTAATTTTTTCATAAACTTTTTCTTTTTAGCTTATATTTCAGTATATGCTTAATAGAGTCAGAAATAAGATATATTACATGTGTATTTATTTTGCTCTTCAAGTTTTCCCACTATTTTTGGATTTCTTTTTTAAAACCAAATGTTTAACAGACTTTCAAGAGTTTAATAGACTTCACAAAATAATGGCTATCTTTAAGGAGCCCCAAAATCTATTCTGCTGCTCTCTAACTGTGAACTGGCTTTTGGCTTGTTTGTTTTCTGAGTGTTGAATTAAGCCCATATGGGTAAAGACTTTGCTCTTTCAAAATTTCATATTTCCTTTCTTCTAAACAAGGAATAATATGCAAGACTTCAATTTGGTGTCAAATCCATGTAAATTGAAATGTTCTAACTCATGTGTTGGGTAATGACTCAAAGAATGTTTGTCATTTCTGTTGTTAGACTTGTAATTCTTTGATTGAGAGCTGTGCCCATTTATTCTTATATGAAGTGGGTTTTTGCTGTCCAATGTAATTGAGATTGCAGGTGGTGCAGGATAGCTTATATACTGTGTTGTATGCTTTTAGCCAGATTTACGGTGAAAACACTGTGAAGGGCAGGAATGGCAGCTTTGCAAGTATGGACACGGAATGTTTGTAGCCATATAATCCTAGTTCAACTGATTTGCCAGCTAGTTTAACACGTAATGATGGAGCTAGCCTTACCATGTGGGAGAAATCTGAGTATCTGAATTGGCCACAATTTTATAAATATCTTGGATTGTTATTTTGCTCTTTGCAGGAATGAATGGAACATTGTTACTGTTAGCTGAGGGATCATCTCAAAATTGTATTTTTTTATTATTAGCATTTTAGCTCAGTCTGTGTAAGTGGCTAGGCCTATTCTTTTGTCAAATGAATGCACATGGCTTTTTTTTTTTTTTTTTTGTATTTTTTTTTTTTTTCGTTTTGGCCATTCATAATTTAAATCATGTGTTCCTAGAGATTAAAAACTAGCACAGAATAATAGTAATTCTGTAAATAATGTGATATTTTGTTTTGAAGATGGTATCATAAAAAATTTTAGTGTTTTATCATTCATTTTTTGGACTTTGTGTGTAGCAGGTTTTTGACATCGGTTGGGACTGAAGTGATTTCTTAATTAAATATTGGTTATTTAAATCAGTTAGAGTTCTTTTTTATTTTGATTTAGAGGGCAGTACATGTTTTTCCTTTTGAAAACTTGTGCTTGGTTTAGGTTTTAATTGTTTTGTAAAATATTTTCATTAACTAAAATGGGAAAACTTTATTAATTCTATGTTAAGAAATCACTTACAGAAACACTTTTTTGTTAAATCTTCGTGGAAACGGGTAGGGCCAACGTGTTCTGTCCCTTGATGAAGCAACACTTGGTAGCCACTCATTTTTGATGCTTCATTTTTTCATACTTTAATTTAATCACCCTTTTGAGTAAAAAAAAAATATATATTTGCTACAAGTGTTGCTTCATCAAAGATCAGGGATGAAGCTACAAGTGTTGCTTCATCCCTGATATTTGGGCAAAGTGCAGTTCCATACTGCTCTTCACTCCTATTGTTTCCTTTTTTTTTTTGTGCTGAAATTTCTTCTATGTTGCTTATGCTTATCTAGATTTTCAGGGGCCTTTTAAAAAAACATTTTTGCAAAGCACATATTATATATATGCTTTTTTAACTGTAGGTTGAAAAAGATTTATTCTCCAGCTTTGCCTGTGGAGCATGAATAAATAAATAATAAATATTTTTATTTATTATTTATTTAACCTCCAGATTCGCTAAACATGAATGCCGGTTGCTTCGACTAGCGAATCCTGTGATGGTTAAATTCAAATTGATCGGAAACTTGAAACTTGGTCGTTCTGGGTGGTGTAGTGGTTAGCATACCTAGGCGTTTTCTGGGAAACGCGGGTTCGAGTCCCGCTCCAGGACGATGAAAAAATTTTCAAGTTTTCAAATATTATCTGACTTACCATCCTTGTCACATTTACGCCAAAAATCGGATTATCATCTTCAAAATAATAAATATTTTTTTTTAATTTTCTGCTGTTCCATTGTAAGCTTTGGGAATATACATGAATAACTTATATTTCATAAGAACAGCAGGGAAAATTAAGGAAAAGCCTCTGAGAGTCTTGACAAGCCCTGATTTCCCAAGTAAACCCAGGTTCGCAGAACAACAACAGTAATGTTAGAGGTCAGAAGTATTCTTTATTCTAAGAAAGAGCATATGTACACTGCGTCATTAGCGCCAAACCAGAAAACAGCAGAAAAATGAATATGTTCAGACGACTGGGCAATTCCAGCATAACATAACACATACTGTTAAAAACACGTAAGCACCTGCTGAGAGCATGGTACAAGGATACATTCACAACAACATAATTCAACAGATGCGGGGCAAAACACAATGAGCATACAGGCACAGTAAGAAACAATAGTGCAAAACAGAAGAATACATGATAATGACAGCAATAAGGCATAGCTTCAAAAAAAATGGTGCAGCAGATAAAGACACTTGGAAAATGAATAAATATATATACATGGTAACACATGAATCGAGCACATTGACACATATAGGCGAAGAACACCTAATGCGCAACAGCTGGACACCCCAGCTGGAAAGAAAGACACAACTGTAAACCAAAATTATGGTGCTACATGGCAAACAGTTTGCGGGGACACAACCATATCATAACAGGGAATATGGCTCAGAAAGAAAGCTCATACGCAATAGGGTGCAACAGGAAATAAATACATAAAACAAGATGCAGATACTGGCACAAAATGGCATACAACGGTGCAGAGGATAATGTGTAAACAAGGCACAAAGATTCAGATACACTTGCGAAAGAAAATAAAAACATGATACAACAATGCATAGAGCGGTGCAAAAGCAATATGTAGACATGGTACTAAGATACAATTGGTAACGAAAAATATACACATGGCACGAAAAACAGATACAGGTGTCAAAGGGCAGTGCTCAGAAGAACCCACAACATCAGAAAGAATGTACAGTACTGTAATGTTAGATGTTAGTTATATTTTAAATAATTTTGTTTTAAATTATCATTTATTTAATTATCTTAGCAAGTATTTTTTAAGTTTTTTTTTAAAATAAATTTAGGTTATTTATTGTGCTTAACTTAACTGGTAGTGTATTCCATTATTCAGGATCAATATAATTTAAGCTCTGCTTCATCATGAGGTTTTTAGGATGTATGGGTCGTAATAATGATCTGTGTTTTGTATTGTAGTGTTAAGTACGTAAATTCAATTCAATGATTTCTGTATGTAAGTTCAACTTAATTCTTTGAAACATAAGTTTGCCTATTTTAAAATCAAATAATTGTTTAATAGATAAAATTCCGTTATGGTTACTGTTGACATGGGCATGATGAAAAGTGAAAGGTTGGAAGTTGGTATGAAAAGAAAAATAAATTTTTAAGTCTAGTAATCTAATGTATTTATTTTGTAGGATTTGTAGT
Source organism: Macrothele yani (assembly GCA_039090855.1). Classification (NCBI taxonomy): domain Eukaryota; kingdom Metazoa; phylum Arthropoda; class Arachnida; order Araneae; family Macrothelidae; genus Macrothele; species Macrothele yani. The sequence goes on from CM077009.1 coordinate 154,665,424, forward strand.
TTGTTGATGTTAGTTTCAGTACTTTGTCCCCATGAGAAAAAGCAATAATTAATGTGTGACTGAAATAGTGCATAGTACAAAAGTTTAAGTGTTTTGGTAGTTACACTTGAAATAATTTTGCTGACAATCCCAATGTTTTTGGAGATTCGATTTGCAATTGAGTCAATATGGTTATTCCATTTTAGGTCAGAAGTTAGAATAATTCCCAGGCACTTAAAGTCCTGTACTATGTCAATAGGAGTATTATTTAAAAAGTAAATACAGAACTTGGGTATGTAATATTTTTCGTCTAGTAAAGATAGGGAATTTTGTTTTACTAACAGTAATTATAAGTTCATTGTATGTTAACCATTCCAAGTCAATCTGTAGTTGATGATTTGCTGGACCAATCATTTTGTTAAGGTTTTTACTGTGGAATAATATTGTTGTATCGTCAGCATAGAGGATTAGAGCATTGTTAGATGGTATGTTAAAAATATCATTTATACATAAATTAAACACTATGGGACCCAGAACTAAGCCCTGGGGAACCCCTGAAGTAATTGGTTGTAGTGATGATTCAGTTTGATCAATGGTAATATAATGAAAACTATCAGTTAGGTATTGCTACTGTAAAGTACGTGCAATACCCCTTTCACCCGCATTATATAATTTGGTTAAAAGAAATTGATGATTGAGAGTGTCAAACGCTTTAGTCAAGTCAAGGAAAACAGCAAGTGTAATACTTTTTGATTCACGAGTAGAAAAAAAGTAATAAATATGTTGCATACTAAAAATCTTAAGGTTATTGATGCTGTGGGGGCTATTCCTCACTGCTTTTGATATGTGGTGGCACATTTCCCCCATTCTTTTTAGGTGCCATCGGTTACAGATGCTGCAGGGGATGGCTGCAGTTCCATATGAATGCAGGTCTGACATTCGTAAACCCATAATAAGCCTGATAGTAAATCAATTTAGAATTTTTGCCTCTACACCCATCTGCCTAAGTTTGAAATGCATGTTTTGTCTTTACTGAATTTTTGTGCAAGTAACATTGTAGAATATTAGTACTACTACACATATAAATCAAACCGTTCTTTCCCTCTAACATGACCACAGAAATTCAAAAATGTTATTGTCCTGGAACAGAAAATCAATTCGCATCTCCCGATTTGTGCTCAAGTATGCTATCCATTACACCACCCCAGGACAATGAAATCCAAAGAACTGAAGCATTAATCTGAAACGTCAGACTTTGATTTCACTGCACTAGTCGAAACAAACATGTCTCATCCTAGTGCCAAGTTAGATCACCAGCAAATGAGTATATATCAAGTTGGAAACACATGGAATAACGAATACAAACGTAAATCAAGCTGTTCTTTCCATGTAACATAACCACAGAAATTTGAAAATTTTATCGTCCGGGAATACAAATCGAACCCGCATCTCACAATTTGCACTTGAGTATGCTAATTGGGAGATGCGGGTTCGATTCCAGTTCCAGGATGATATAATTTTCAAATTTCTGTGGTACTGTTACAAGCATAGGCATAACCACTGGGAGGGTCTCCAATGTAAAGGACCCCCTCCCCCAAAATTTTCAGGAATATAATGCACACTTTTTATAATGTGAACCGACTAAATTTAATAATGTAAGATTGTGATTTTTTATAGAATGCAAACACGTGTTTTAATGTGCACTTAATAAAACAGCAATATTGATTCCTAATAAGCAAAGTCAGTGTATAGCTTTGTAATTTACATTTCTGCCCTATCTATCATAGTTTTACAGTTGTGTTCGCCAAGTTCCACAATTCGCCAATAGCAAAGCAGTTGCTAGGCACGATCTAATGAGCCTATGTGCGTGCTGTGCCCGTTAGATCGTGCCTCAGCAACTGCTTTGCTCTTGCGTGTGTGTTGGGGGGCGTTATACAGTATGTATACCCTTTTTTTCGCATCAGGCAATTAAGTGCAAGCAAGTTTACTAACTTTTTGTGTTTTTTTCTCTTTACTGGAAATTTAGCGTGATTTTGAGCACTTTGTTTGAGTAGCTAGCCGTTTTATTGTTCTTGTCAACGATGTTTTTTCAATGTTGGTAAGAACATAATATCTACATTATTATACTCTTAAAGCACTCCTGGAATATTTTGTAAATATTGCACCTAATTGTTAACGTCATATAATTTTTCCAAAGTATCTTTTTATTTTTATTATTATTTTTTTGTTCTTGTGATGTCAGTTGTTGAGGAAGTTGAGGGTACAAAAATCCTGTTTACTTTCAGGAATCTATTTTTAAAATTTTTTATTATATGGCATTTTGGATAAAGTTTTTTTCACAGCAAAGCATAAGATTATGTAGTACTTTGGTATTGCTATTCATGTTTAAATTCTCTCTTAGGCGGCTAGGTAGCTTGGCGTGTTTTTGATGAATAATTCTTTTGATTTATTCAGACACTATCACAACTTGTGTTTTTTGTAATTGTTTTTCTGTTTTTTGTGGCAGATGATGAGCGTGGGTTGGGCCAGGAAAGTTATAGATGCATGCAAAAACTTTTAACTACCGTATATACTCATGTATAAGTCGAGAAATTTGGGACAAAATGAGAGCTTCAAAGTAATGGGGTCGACTTATACGCAGGGTCTAAAAAAACGTAAGTCCAAAAGTTCTTCCCGTGAGGCAAAAGGCAATCCATCCCAAAAGAAATAAAAATGCCGATGCGGTATTAATTACGAAATCACAACCCTCCGAAAGAAAAGAAAGAGAAAGAAAGAAAAAACACTGATGTGGTAGAATTACGAAATCGCGACCCTCCGAATTTCTCCGCGCTTTGAGAAGTCTCCTCTCTCATGGCTTTGCGTATCCACAGCGCAGTCACAGCCGCGCATAGAAAGCTCCGGCCTTCCGACTACCAGTTGATTGCACTGATCTTCGACGTAACGGAGCCATGCGACAGCCAGTGTTAGGTGTTGCTTGTTCTTAATTGCACGTGTTTTTCTTGTTCTTAATTGCACGTGTCTCGCTTCTCCTATTATGGGTGACACGGATTGTGTAAAGAAACGGATGTCCTATAACGCAGGATTCAAGTTGAAAGTGGTTTCTTTTGCAGAAAGTACTAACAACTGTGCTGCTTCACGTCAATTTGGCATTAACGAAAAACTGATTCGAGATTGGCGTAAAAAAACGGACTTGGTGAAAATCCCAAAATCGCAAAAGGCGCTGCGCCGTGGAACGACATCTTTCCTAGAGCTGGAAAGTGTCTTGAATGATTGGATTGTGGGCTGCAGACAAAATGGTTACATTGTAACGCGAACTGGTATACGTTTGCGAGCAATGAAGCTCGCAAAAGATGAAAAGTTTGCAGCCGCAAATAACACTTCTCGTGCCTCACCAGGTTGGTGCACAAGGTTCATGAACCACTATGGGTTGTGTCTACGCCAGCGCACCAAAATTGCACAAAAGTTACTTTGTGACCTCAAAGCAAAGATAATGGAATTTCAAAAGTATGCAATTCAAAAGAGAAAAGAGACTGCTTTTGAACTTTCCCAAATAGGGAACATGGATGAAACCGCCATGTGTTTCGACCTTCCTGGAAATAAGACGGTGAACCAAAAGGGCGAAAAAAATATCTTGATCAAAACGACTGGGCACGAAAAATCCAGTTTCACGGTTGTTCTTTCCTGTTTGGCCGACGGCAGTAAGCTACCTCCGGTAATTATTTTCAAACGCAAAACTCTGCCGAAAAGCGTTGTCTTTCCGTCTGGTGTGCTCGTTCGTGCCCATGAAAAAGGATGGATGAACGAATCCGGAACAATGGACTGGTTAAAGAATGTGTGGAACAAAAGGCCAGGTGCACTTTTGAGGAAACCTTCTCTTTTGGTGTGGGATATGTTTGTTGCACACCGCTGTGCAGAAGTGAAAAAAACTGCAGAAAATTCAAAAACAACTCTTGCTGTCATCCCAGGTGGGTTGACATCTGTTCTTCAACCACTAGATGTCTGCCTTAATAAGCCCTTCAAGGACAATGTGCGGAGGTATCGGGCAAATTGGATAAGTTCTGATTTGCCAACTGAAACTAAGGGCGGAAATCTAAAGAAGCCGGATATCGTTTTGATTGCGCGATGGGTCAAGGATGCTTGGGATGCGATACCTGCGGAAATGGTCGTGAAATCATTTAAGAAATGTTGCATTAGTAACAAACTTGATGGCACAGAGGATGATATTTTTATGAGTGATGATGACAGTGATTCTGATGACACAGGCATAGATGGGAATACTAATGTTTATGATGACGCGCCAATGATGGAGAAAGACTTTTTTGAACTGTTTGGTGAGTCGGAATCGGATTTTGAAGGGTTCCGATGAAGTTTTTGGGTATGCAAATTAAATTTAGTTTTATATATATAATTTTTTTCGTTTTCAAATGTTTTTGAATAAATTCATTGACATTTTTTTCTCATTCCGGGATCGACTTATACGCAAGTTTTCGATTTCTTACGATTTTTTCCTCTGAAAGTGGGGGGTCGACTTATACGCGAGTATATACGGTAAGTGATTCATCATGCAACTCTGAGGAAGTTATGATATTTTAGAATAAAATTTGGTGGGGTTTAAAACTTGCATCTATGGCTTTGCAGAAACCCATTTCCAACTAGGTCTTTGTGGAAGTGAGAAAATGCAGAGTTTTGCTGGTTCTTGATAAAGCCAAGGCTCAGCATTCTCGACACTTTCTACATTCAGGTTGCTATTAATTTATCTTCTTTTTTACTCATACCTGTTTGTATATGAGTTAGTTTTTCTTTGTTGTTTTAGTACCTGCTAAAATTTTTTTTTGCTTCTGTCTCTTCTTAATAATATTGTATATATAGGGATGTAAGGTCAGGTGATGCGTAACATCACAGCCTCTCCTTGACAAATGTCAACCCCGCCTTCTCGTGGTGCATCCTGTTCCCACTAAAGGGGCTCTGACGACCGCCAATAGCGGTATAACTATACCATCGGGATTAGAGGAAATTCCATCCCACACTCACCAACCCGCTTGGCCAGCGTGGTGAGTTATGGCCAAACCCCTCCAAAATGACTCCACAAATTAAATCTTGGCCCTCAGTCTCCGGCAGCTGGAATGTACCTGGCCAAGGCAGCGGCCAGTGCGACATGAAGACAGAGGGTGCTAAGAATACCCGGAGGACCGGACTAGGCTGCCATCTGATGCTGACCTTGGCAACGTACAATGGACGCTCCCAATCTTCTGATTCAAGGCTTCTTGAATTGGAAGAGGAACTACAAAGGATCAAGTGGGACATCGTGGGGCTAAGTGAGGTAAGGAGAAAAGGAGAAGATCTCATCGAACTGAAAAGTGGACATCTCTTCTACTATCGTGGGACAGATACTGGCAGAACTAGTGGTGTTGGATTTATAATAAACAAGAAACTGAAGGATAAAGTTGTAGAAGTTGAAAATTCCTCTGACAGAGCTGCACGACTCGTTATCCAACTATCGAGAAGATACCAGGCTCAGATTATTCAAACTTATGCACCCACCACAAGTCATCCTGAAGAAGAAATTGAAGAATTTTATGAAGAAATTGGTCATCTAAATAATAAAGGTAAGCAGCACTTGAAGATAATTATGGGAGATTTCAATGCAAAAATAGGGCAACGGCAACAGAATGAAACTTCAGTAGGTAAATTCGGTCACGGCAACAGAAACCAGCGTGGAAATACTCTCGTTGAGTTTGCAGAGGCAGAAGGGTTTTTCATCTTGAACTCCTTCAAGAATAAGCCACACAGGAAATGGACATGGAGACATCCAAATGGGACGACAAGTGAAATTGATTTTATTATGTGTAACAAAAAATTCGTCATAGAAGACTGCAGTGTGCTAAACAAGTTCAACACAGGTAGTGACCATAGATTGGTGAGATGTAAGATGCACCTCAACACTAAACTTGAACGTGGCAAGCTCATAAGACAAACAAAATCTATTGACATAACCAACCTTAAAAAACACCATAATACCTTCAAGTTGGAACTGAAGAACAGGTTCTCTGCTTTAGAAGGCCTAACATCGGAAGAAGTGGACATCTCTGAAGTTAACAGAAAAGTAACCAAAGCTCTTATGGAAACAGCAACAAAATTAGCTGGATCTAAGAACAAATTGTATGTGAACAAATTATCAGGAAAAACCAAAATGTTGATGCAAAAAGGAAGAGAGATGAGGACAACTAAAGAAGATGTGACTTCCAAAGTGGAATATATAGAGCTATGCAAGACAGTACGAAAAAGTATCACTGAAGACGTAAGAAAATTCAACTGTAAACTAGTGAGGAAAGCAATTGAAAACAACCAAAGCCTAAAGATAGCAAAGGGACATCTCAGTAAGAGAAGAAAACAGATTATGGCTCTGAGAAAAGAAGATGGTTCTGTAACAAGAAATAGAGGCGAAATTTTGACAAGAGTGAAAGATTTCTACTCCAAATTATATGAAAGGGATGATACATGCACTCCAGACATCATGAAAGATACCAGTACCAGAGTTCCTCCAGTCCTTCCAGCAGAAGTTGCACATGCAATCAAGAACATGAAGCGGGGAAAAGCTCCAGGAGAAGATGGAATTACTGTAGACATCATACAAGAAGCAAGTGGAGAAATCGAAACAGTACTCGCCCAAATTTTCACTCGATGCCTTAATGAAGGAAAGATTCCTGAGGATTGGAACACCGCTACAATGATCCTGCTACATAAGAAAGGTGACATTGAGGATCTCGGAAACTACAGACCTATCAGCCTCCTATCAGTAGTTTATAAAATCTTCACTAAAGTTCTTTCACACCGCTTGAAGGTAACACTGGACATGGCTCAACCGAGAGAACAAGCTGAATTCAGGAGTGGCTACAGCACAATAGATCATATCCACGTACTGAGAGAACTAATTGAAAGAGCGAGGGAATATGAACTTCCATTGTGCATGGCTTTTATCGATTATGAAAAAGCCTTTGATTCGGTGAAACCATCAGCAGTTACAATGGCTCTGAAAACCTGCGGTATTGAAGATGCATACATTAATATTATTAATAACATCTATGAAAATGCAAGTGCAAAGATTAGGCTGTTTGAAAATACAACACACATAAAAATTGGAAAGGGAGTGAGACAAGGTGACACCATATCTCCGAAGCTCTTTAATGCCACATTGGAAAATGTCTTTCAATCACTAAACTGGGAAAACAAAGGGATAAAGATTAATGGAGATTATCTAACCCACCTTCGTTTTGCTGATGACATAGTCATTTTTGCAACTACCCCATCAGAGCTACAGAGTATGATCCAGGAACTTGCTGACAAGAGTAAAGAGGTGGGATTAAAAATGAACTTTCAGAAGACAAAAGTGATGTACAATGCTTTTACAAGAAATGAGGATTTATCGATTGATGGAGAAAAGCTGGAGATAACAGACACGTACGTTTATCTTGGACAGCAGATATCAAGTGAGGGTCACATTGGTGAAGAAATTAATCGGCGTACAAAACTTGCCTGGAGAGCTTTTGGAAGAAACAGCATAATTTTCAAGAGCAATATGCCATTATGTCTTAAAAGAAAAGTGTTTGATCAATGCATCCTTCCAGTGCTTACGTATGGTGCAGAGACGTGGACCTTAACTAAAAGAGACATACAAAGGCTGCAGACAACTCAAAGCAGCATGGAGAGGTGCATGCTTGGTGTAACCAGGAGAGATAAGAAGAGGAACACGTGGATCCGAAAAATGACAAGAGTGGAAGACATCATGATCAGAGTTAAATCCCTGAAATGGCAATGGGCTGGACATACTGCCAGAAGGACAGATCATCGATGGACAGCCGAAATTTTAGATTGGATTCCAAGGGACAGGAAAAGACCCAGAAGAAGACCACATGGGAGATGGGTGGATGAAATTCGAAAGTATGCAGGGGTGACATGGAGGAGACTGGCACAAGACAGACCGTTGTGGAGGAAACTTTAGGAGACCTTCGTCCAGCAGTGGATTGATAATGGTTGACAATGATGATGATGATGATATATATGTATACATATAATCTGGGGGTCTGATCACTGTGCATGTGATTGGACCCCCTCCCCTTCCCCCAGATTTTGAAACATGGTTACACCTCTGGTTACAGGGAAAGAACAGTTCAATTTATTTGTGTATTGATTATTCCATGTGTTTCCAAAATGATATTAGCAACTGCGGCCTGCGCTATTCAATAGGGCAATATTAAAATAATGTAAAAGTTACAAAGCTTTAAACTTGCTGATTATAATTTATATCTTAATAGTTTTAGGCAACATGCAGAAGAAGTAAATATCCAATGAATTTTTGTAATTAGCATTTAAGAAAATGAAAAATAAAGATCTAATATTTTACAATGATTTTTTGTAGTTAGCATTCAAGAATAAGAGCTTCTGAACTTTACCAGAACTAATTCTCATGCGTCGGTCATTAACAATGCTTCCAGCCTTAGAAAAATTCTCTCGCACGGAACTGAAGTAGCAATCACATTACATTTTTGTTTTGCAAGTTTGGCTAAATGTGGATACTCTTGCTGGTGTCCTTTCCACCATGCTAATGGGTTTTTGTCTCGAGGCAACACAGTATCTTCCAAATAACGCTGCACTTCATTTATGGCGCGTGAAGTAGCAGTGCCGCGTGGTAGTAGTGAAGCCACATTTTTGTCAAATTCCTCCCACACTGACAGCTCATTTTCTTTTAAGTGTGCTGTTATGGGCTCACTGCCTTCTTCAACAGTGTGCTGTTCACAACTTATTTCTGTTGTAACTAATTCAGTCACAGATTTCTTGACATTATCTGCAGCTAGTTGGCTTGAAAAGGCAAAAAGTTTAAAACGCGGGTCTAGAAATGTGCACATTGTAATTGTTTTGCTAAGTTCCAGATTTGGAAAACGCTCTTTGGTTCCCTTTTTTAGCTGAAGAACAACAGCTCGAACTGTATCATGAATGTGCTCTTTCAGCAATTTTTCACACACAGAAAGTAATCCTCGTGTTATGACAATCATTTGACTAGCTGCCACATAGTTTTCTGCACTCATTTTCCTTGTGACATCTTCAAACGGTTTCAGAGCTTTGCAAAGTTGATTGCACACCTCCCATTCCTCCACGGTGATAATTGGCAGATCTTTATTTACCAGCGCAACGGAACTTCTAACCGCTTCCTGCAAATCAGTAAAACGCTTCAACATGTAAAACGTTGAATTCCATCGTGTAGGCACATCCTGTAGAAGTCTTTTTGGTTCGCTTTGTCCAGCAGTTTTTTGAAATTTCAATAATTTTTCATTAGCAACATGGCTTCTTTTGAAGTGTGCAACAATCTCTTTTACTTTTTCAAGCGTTGGCTTAATGAGTTTCAGTGCATCTTGAACAATTAAATTGAGCTTGTGTGCATAACATCCAATATTCTTCCAGCCAAGATCACTTACTATGGCATTCTTCATGTTAGCAGCATTATCTGAAACAACAAGCAGTACCTTTTCCAGTAAACCCCAGTGCGAAACAATGCGTTTTATTTCCACTGCTAAGTTGTGGCTGGTGTGCGAAACATTCATAGGTGCACATTCTAACAGCACCGATTCCAAATCGAATGTGTCTGTGATGTAATGGGCTGTAACGGCAAAGTAGCTTTCATTAACTGCCGACGTCCAGCAATCAGTTGTGAGACAAACACTTGAAACCTTCCTCAGCTTTTCATGCACATCATTTACACATTGCTCATATATGGAAGGTAGTAGAACTGTAGAAAGTGTTTTTCTGGATGGTAATTGGTATGATGGATTCAAACCATTTACAAATTCTACAAATCCTTTATCTTCCACAATGCTAAATGGCTGGAAATCTGTTATGAACAAATTCATCAGAAGGTTGTCAACTATTTTTTTCCGATCGGCGCCAATCTTTTTAGGTAAATAAGTTGAAATTCTTGTTTGCTGCAGATTTTTTGCATACCTGTGGTCTTCGGTTGATTCTTCCATTATACAGTCATTGCTTAGTAAACGGCTCTCAGCATTTTGAGTATCCAGAGATTGGGAATTCAAGCCACTTGAAGTTGATGCTGAGGTACCCCTTACATTTGACTGCAGCATAACAGAAGGATGTTTCTTACTAATGTGTTTTCTAAGTTCGATGTGGATGTTTTGTAAGACAGCTTTTGTTTACAAATATCACATGATGCATTTCGATCGCCAAGATCAGTGAAATGATCCCATATTGCCCTGACTTTTCTGGAGTTTGCACTACTCGCCATGCTAATATCTGAATGAAATAAAATAACAGTGACGTCCCTATCTAATCGTAATGTAACTAATGTCTAATATAATGTTATAATCCCCCTAGGTGAGAAGTGAGAACAAAGTTACGGTGACGTAAATGATCCTCCGCGGAAATCACTGTCACGGCTCGGTAGCGCCAAACCCGTTTCCAAAGCATCCAAGACCAGCAGAAACTGCGAGTCTGGAAGTTTCGGCCGGTGACAGCGATAGGTGGCGCCGCCAGTGATTCTGTCACTGATATTTTAGCAAGCAAGTCACACCCGGTGACGGTGACAAACGCGTATCAGTGACAAAATATCAGTGACGTGATTTCCGACCCATCTCTAATCGCGGGTGATCAAGGTCGTAGGATGACTGAAAGCTACCGCTAAACGAACCTCTTACCATACGTGACTCTGTGTGTTTCGCTCGTTTTACATGTTTATGTATTCATTTTGGTTGTTTTTATAGGTTAAATTAGCACACTGTTGTAATTCTAATGCTGCATGTATGCCAGTTCTGTTATAAACAGATTTGCAGCTTATCTTTCATTGCTATTCCAAAGGTACACTTTTTATGCACATTAATTTTCACTCGTGTGATGTTCTCTAGGATAGTTTCCAAATTAAAATGTTTGAATATAATATGTAATAATATCTGGATGCATTTATGCATGGCACCAAAATAGGTAGATCATATGTAATATATAATATTTACAGATGCATGCATGTGTAGTGCCAAAGTAGACAATACTGGTAATATCCATGTGTGCAAATTGCTAGTAGCTCATCACTCGTTCCTGTTCGCAGAGAGCAAAAGTGAGTTGGGCCACTCCGTAGCTCAGTGGTCAAAGCGCTGGGGATGACCATTCATCCGAGAAGGGTCAGGGTGTGATTCCGGGTGAGGCATGGATGCTGTGTTTGTCTTACGGCACTGGTTGTCTCCTTTCACTGAAACCAGTGGCCCTAAATTAGGGATGGGAGACAGGTTTATCCTATTGAGTTGCTCATGGCAGTCATTAAACCATCAGCCAAAAAAAAAGTTAGTTGCAGAGCATGTTGTGCTAGATGTATGAAGTTACTATGAAATTCCAACAGAGTATAAACAACATCAAACAGTGGTCATCGCTCTTTCCACGTTTATAAGTGAGTCACGGAAAAATTCTCATTTTCCGCCACCGGGAATCGAATCCAGGGTCTTCCAGTTACGCGCCGGATATGCTTCCATTGCACAACAGTGGAAGCAGTTCTTGGTCCACGTGAAATGTCTGTATTAATTATTCATTAGCCTTCTAATTATTTCTTCAGTTGCTGCTTACCATCTTTGGTGAATTCCCAGAATTGTGCGGGGCTCCAACAAGCAACCTGCCAACTTGGCTTGGCAGTTAACGTGTGTGAGTCTTTAGGAATTCGAGGCCGCTGTGGTGTAGCGGAAGCATATCCGGCGCGTAACTGTAAGACCCTGGGTTCGACTCCCGGTGGAGGCCAATGAGAATTTTCCGTGACTCACTTATAAATGTGGAAAGAGCGAAGATCTTTTTTCGATGTTCCTGGTCCACGTTAAATGTCTGTATTAATTACCCATTCAGATTGGTGATCAGTGTATTTATGCTGAACTTCTCTACCAGCGTCCAGTTTTGATCTCGTTCTTTCCGGTTCCAGCTGAATTTCCCGATTCTCTTTTGCAGAACTTTCGTATAGCGGTCGCACCGTTGGGTCAGTGCGTACCCTTCCTTCAAACGTTACTGATACGTTTGGTAGTCCTCTGTCAGGCGCTCCTGATTTCCCCCTCAGATTGTGCAATTTTTTCCTTTCCCAACAAATCACTGATTAAACTTGGTCACCATTCCTACTCCATAAATGTTGTTACACCTTTCCACTGTTACGCATGTCTTGGTTTTGGCCACCATCAAGCAAAATGCTCGTCAGTTTTTGTGCCTCCTGTCACTGTTACTTCTACTGCAACGACATCGGAAGTGCCTGTGTCTTCTTCAGAGCCTGTACCATCCCATGCTCGGACTCCACCAGGAACTCCTGTGCCCACTTTTCATGATGATGCTTGCTCGACTCCTGTCTCCTCTGCTGTTGAAGTGTTGTCTGCGCCTCTGCCTGCTGGACTTCCTGCTGAATTGCCTTCAGAAGTACCGATATCTATTCTTCTACTTTCTCGACAGTGTACACCACCGCCTGTGTCTACTGGCTTGTTCACACCAGTTATTGCTCATCTCCATGACTACCTGGATGTTTTACGTTTGGGGCCTTTTGACATCCCGGAACTTGCGTCTTCTTCTAATGATACTGCCACACCATCGATTCATCATATTGACTCTTCTGTGTCTTCTGTTGGAGTGGCAAGTGCTACTTTGCCTACTACTGCTCCAGTGCTCGATTCGTCGAGTTCCAGTGCCTTTTCAAGTGTTACTGTTTCGGCTAAGTCCTTGCCATTGGCTCCAGGTTTAGTGGCAAGCTTTCCCTGCCCTATAGGTGGGTCCCTGGTTCCTGCTGATGCTTCGTCTGTACCTCTTTCTGCAACACCATCTCTGGTTCCAACTGGAGTCGACGATTCGATGTTATCTGAGCAGGACTTTCAAGGTGCTGTTTCCAATAAGCGACGACGCCCTCCTCGCAAGAAAAATCGAAAGAAGGTCTTATCTTCCTGTGTAACATCCGACTCTACTGCTCTGGATTTTCCGGATCACTTAGTGGTTAATACTGATTATAAACTTCATCTTAAACGTACTGCTCTTCTTCCTCTTCCAGAGGTTTCCCTGGAACGCATTTATATGCTCGCAAATACTGATCCTCGTTATCGTGCTTTTGTGACCCCCTACATGGGCTATGATTTGTTTTTTGCACGTGATCCGAGAGCGGCCTTCAAAGTGCTTTTAGCACTGTAGTGTCTTCGTATCCAGCTCTCGGACCGTGGCTTGTGTTTGTAGACTATTATTGCACCCAATTTGAAAAGTTCTCTGGATGTTCTCCCCCATCTTAGTGAATTGTTTCTCGATACGTGACTTTTCTCCGCTAATGTAAAATGTTAATTGCTTTACTCCTGCGATTGTGTTCTTGACGTTTGTGTACTTCATTCCCAACTGTATATTTCATGTTATTTCCTGTTATACTCTCTGTTGCTCTATGTTACTGCAATGTATTTCCCTGTACCTTTCAAGTTTAATAAGCCGCCCCGGTGGCGCAGTGGTCTAAGCGATGGCCTCTGATCATTCGTCCGAACGGGGTCCGGGTTCGAATCCCGGTGAGGCATGGATGTTGTGTTTGTCTTACGGCGCTGGTTCTTTCCCTTCCCTGGAACCAGTGACCCTAAATTAGGGACGGGCGACTGCTTATAGCCCATTGAGTTGCTCACGGTGGTCGTTAAACCTCCAATAAAAAAAAAGTTTAATAAAGCGATTTTGAACTACAGCCAAAGACATTATGAACAACAATGAATGAAATATTTAACTTACTTGTAAAAATTCTTGTTTTTTATGTCGGCCGTTATGTTGTGTACATGTCTAAAACAGTACCTGACCCAAACCTGATATTTATTTTTTTAAAGAACTATTTAAAGCACGATTTGCAACACGCACGCAACCAGCATATGCTTAGGAACAGCTTTCACTCCTCTCTAATGGCGGAACATGCAGTTTTCAAAAACTCACGGAAGTAGCTAGGTATTTGCCAGTCTATTCTCTCCAAGGTCTTTGGTTAAACCAGCCATTCCTACACACTACTTCACGGGAACACGTGCGATGTTATCCGTACTAAAAAAAGTTTGTTCACGTTTGCGCAGCCCCCTATAGTTCATTGAGGTTGTCAATTGTACGAAGGGGAATGTTTTTGCTTGAAAGGAACTCAAAATTCTGCATTCCGGCACAGCTACCAACTTCTGTGCTAACAGCATATTCACACAGTTAATTAAGATAAAAACGCCACGCCATCTTCAGCTAATTATTTAATTTTAAAGTTTATTCAGATATTCCCCAACCTGAAACTTCAGCTAAGGTAATCCTCTGCTTTACACAAGTAAGGCTATATATACCGTTATAATAATAATAATTGTGACGAGTATCACTAAGTCTCTTTACTTTACACAGTATATCTGGATGCATTTATGTATGGCACCAAATAGATAATATGTAATATATTTACAGATGCATGCATGTGTAGTGCTAAAATAGACAATACTGGTAATATCCATGTGTGCAAATTGCTGTTAGCTCATCACTCGTTCCTGGTCGCAGAGAGCAAAAGTGAGTTGGGCCACTCCGTAGCTTAGTGGTCAAAGCGCTGGGGATGACCATTCATCCTCCACCGGGAGTCAAACCCAGGGATGGCCGTGGAGACCGGATAAGTCGTTGTCCCATAAATTCCCACACGTGCTCAATGGGGTGCAAATCCGGTGAACGTGCAGGCCATGAAAGTTTTCTCACATCCTGAAGTGCATGTTGCGCTGCACGTGCCGTGTGTTGCCGTGCGTTATGTTGCTGGAAAACACCACGATTGACCAACCTTACAAATGGCACAACAACGGGCTGAATGATGTTGTTGATGTAGGAGGTGCTGTTTAACGTACGCGGTACAAACACTAGTTGTGTACGGGAGTGATAGCTGATCGCTCCTCACACCAGGAGACCAGGTGTAGGCCCTGTGTGTCGCTGGCGGATGCAAGAAGGGTGGGGACGCTCCCCTGTGCGTCTGCGAACACGCATGCGGCCATCGGAGGCTCCCAAGCAGAATCTGTTTTCATCGCTGAACACGACAGATCGCCATTGCGTTCTCCAGTGCAGACGTTGGCGACACCACTGCTGACGGTGGGCTGGAGTTAGAGGTACACGTGCACGTAGTCCTGCATCCAGTAGACGGTTGCGGTTTGTTCGCACAGTTACCTCAGGTGCAACGGTAGCTCGGATTTGCGTCGCAGTGGGTGTTCTGCTTGACAACCCGCTCTTCTTATGCGTCGATCGGTCCGCTCATCAGTCGTGTGGAGATGTTCCTTGGACCATCTACGCCACCACTGATACTTTCCGTCCAATTCGCTGCGCGATACCACCACCCGGCCTTGCGGAGTCCGACTAGACGACCTCGCTCAAAGTCCGATAACTGCTGAAATCGTACACGTCTTCCATGTCCAGGCATTGCAGCTTCTTCAGAGTCTTCGCACGTGTCCGTACGCCGACGACTGATTACATTCACTTCGCCGTACTCCTTAAATACCACCGACGATAATTTGCATATTATGCTGTGTTGTGGTGTAAGCGCTCACCGGTTGGTCCCGAAATTAACATCACACCTACGTAAACTCGACCCCATTAACATAAGTAAATTTCATGATCTTCCGCCAATTCCTTGGTGTTCTTTTTTCACTTTCCGCCAGTGTATATACATTGAAAGAAGTATTTGTTACTCATATGTTTTGTTGGTAAAGTTATCTCAGCTGTTTAACGGTTTAGCATTTCGGTAAGATGTATACATCTTTGGGAAATGTTTTTGCACCGCTTTTGTTTTCCTTACTGGGAGGTTTACTAAGTGCTATATAAGTTCAAACGACAAAAGTCCGCCTTTCCCAAAAATAACGACAGTAAAATCAACTCAGAAAATTTGTTTACGTCAAGCAAAAAAAATGTAAAAGGTTCTTAAGTCTTCTTCCTTGGGTAATCCATGAATAAGTAACACATTGCCATCCGCACACCGGTGATGTTAACATTTCGGGTACAGGCCAAAACCAAAAATACCGACGCAGGAACTTCGGCAATAGTGGCGGAGCAAAGTCCTTTATTAAAAATAGAAGGAAATTGAAAAAGGTTCCGCAAAAATCGACCAGGGAGTTCACCAGGAGCGAAACAAAAATTCTAATCAAGCCGCCATTTTGGAATCAATGCAGACATATGACATCAAAAACATTAAAATATTCGCATTTCGAGCTACAACTTTTAAAGTAATTTTTCAACAAAACAACAGCACATTTCAATTATTTTGGTCGGCAAATTTCAAAGTTCCCATCAGCTGGAATTCCAAACGAAAACTTCGCAAATATTTTGTCAGTTTTGTTCAAACATTAGCATTTTCTTCATTTTGTGTAACTCTTTCGAAGTAATTTGTGAAATAAATATTAGCACATGTTATTCATATTGCAGCGCAACCTTCGAAGTTTCCATCAGCTCACGTTTTATGAAATTCTCCCGCTACTCTGTCAGCACATTACTGATAGCTGTGACGACGCACACACGGCAGTTGGGAGCTGGGACTAAGTTGGTCACATGACCTCAGTGACACCCGTTCATTTCAGGGCCTCTTGTTTTCAGTGGGCTATGCCAAGCCTGAACTCGATCCTATCAGGCTGTAACATTAAGCAAAAACAGCGAGAACAGAAAAGATGAGTTGGGACGCAGCGCCATCTATTGGCGTTTTTCGCATTAACAAACTGTTTCCGAATCATTATTTACATTTGAGATTTTATTTATATTCACTTTCACATTAACAGATGGATATTTGTATTCTGAATTCGTAGTACTTGGGCAAGATAATTTTTCTGTAGGAACTGGTGTAATTCATGTGTAAATCTCATTCCTCCTTTATTCTTCAACGATCTAGGGCCAAGATTTTGGTAAAAGTGTAGATTAGCGTCTTAAATTATTTCGTCGGAAAAATGTTTGTACCTGGAAAAAGTGCGACGTACAGATTTTAGAGTATGGAAATTAATGGCAAATGGTGCAGAAATTTCGTATTTTAAATGTCTTTTAAAGATTTTTATCGTAACATTTACCTGCAAGTTCGATGCTGTGAAGAGACGGTGCGTAGGCCTAACGTATCGAACGTACAGGTAAATGTTACGATAAAAATCTTTAAAAGACATTTGAAACAGAAAATTTCTGCACCATTTGCCATTAATTTTCACAATATAAAACCTGTACGTCGCACTTTTCCGAAGTACTAATATTTTTGCGACGAAATAATTTAAAACGCAAATCTACACATTTACCTACTATTTTACTTAATATGAGTTTATATAGCTGAGGTTTTTTTCTAAAATTGAATTAGGTACGTAATTATCAGAATGAAAATGCTTACCACAAACAACAGTTGAAGGTAGCTTGTCATTTGGAGCAAAACCCTGACGAGATATTTCTTTCAGCAACAGTTGCTTTAGGTTCTGATTTGAGGGAAACTCATGGAATGAAAATCCCACGTTTTTCTTCTTAGAAGATGTGCACATCGGCACACAGCAGTAAACCATTTTGAAAATGGGTTAGATTTTGTTGTGAAAACAACAGTTTGGTTTTAAAACTAGAAGGTTTTTTCAAAAAAAAAAACAAGAAAAAACGACGAACATACACAATCCCGCAATTCAAACAACGCAGAAACTGAGGTGTTTATACCTTGGGATGCAGTGCCATCTAACGGCTGAAATCGTCCCTAAAGCCCACTGGCCAATCACCAAAAGTCTTTTGTCTTCAACGGTAATGTTACAGCCTGATAGGATCCAGTTCAGCCATGGCTATGCATACGGTCTATTCTGGGAACGTCAAACTCCTGAAAAATTATTTTAGTTATTCGAGTTTCGACTTGTTGTAACCACCGGCAGATGTCGCCGCGTAAGATGATCTAAGAACCTTTCCCAGTTGTCTGACACGATTTAGTATGAAATAACTCATTGTTAACATTATTATTGAGGTGACTAGTAATTAATGTATTATAAAAATTCATAATAACACAGTAAAAATGAATTTCCGATGGCGATGTTCTGCTTCGTTTCGTTACTTAAACGTTTCCGAAAACGGAAATATTTTCTGCAACATATAGAATATGAATGTGGGGCTGCATTCAGTGGTCGTTAAACTTCCAATAAAAAAATCTGTGACGTTAGCATAGTATCCTGGCCTTGTGAATGTAGCATCTTCCATCTTGTTCTGACCAAGGAGGGCAGTGGTCTAAGCGATGGCCTCTGATCATTCGTCCGAAAGGGGTCCGGGTTCGAATCCCAGTGAGGCATGGATGTTGTGTTTGTCTTACGGCACTGGCTCTCTCCCTTCCCTGGAACCAGTGACCCTAAATTAGGGACGGGCGACTGCTTATTGGCAATCTCAGCGGTCCGCTCTCCCTCTAGCGGCAAAAGGAAGAATTACTGTAGTACGGGTAACATTTTCAGCTCAATGCTTGGCTGTTGGTAGATCGCTCATTTACGTTCAGTTGTCGTAGTTTGGTGAATTTTTGCATTCATTCTGGAATTAGAGAGTTTTATAATGGAGAATTCCGTGAAGAAAAACAAATCATATTGTTGTGTCCCGCAATGTCGTTCCCAAGGTTTCGGCTATGTTTTTCACAAGTTAGTATAAACGTTTGTGCCCTGCGTTTGAAATCCTTCCAGTGAAATGCTACTAACCTAGTAACGTTTTTGAATGAATAATAAACAAGGCAGCATGCTTTTATTGCATAGTAGTAATTAAAAAATCCGCATTTCTACATAATCTTGAAAACAAATAATTGCTGTTATCCATATAAATTTAAACTTCATTGTGGAACAAGATTTGCAATGTTCTGTCAACAGTCATAGGTTCAAAAACGCAGAACCCAATGATGATCAACAATTACCAATTCACAAACACTTTTAGGAACAGAATGTTAAAAATTTACAAATGTTATTGTTGACAGTATTGAAAATGGGTCCTGGGAAACGTCAAGTGAAACGAAATGTCGGCTTTTAATAGTAATCCGGATTAGAACACCCCTGTCGGTATTACTATATCACTTGCCTGAAAATGTAAAAATAAAAATTACCTGTTACAGTAAAGCATTACTGCTACACAGTGCTTACACGTTCCACTTCTGCCCGCTTTACAAGAGCACTCAAATGACTTTATAGAAATTTCACTGTTACTTGTATCTAAAACACCGTTGATGGAGTGAGGCGATGACGTTATTGCCGTGGACTGAATGCAGTGCGAAACTATGAGAATTTCTCTTCCATCTTCCTTCTTAATTCCACAAGAAATTATATGGCCTACATTAACAATCACTTCTCCTTCTTTAATGCATCTTGAATTTTTGGAAGCGTCCACAAATTTCATTATTTCAAGGATTGAAAGCTACAAACCAGCCATTCTAACATTCGACTTTATGGAAACACGTGCGACGTTACCCGTACTAGAGAAGTTTGTTTACGTTTGCGCAGCACCCCTATAGTTCGTTGAGGTTCCCAATAGCCCATTGAGTTGCTCACGGTGGTCGTTAAACCTCCAATCAAAAAACAAAACAAAAAACTCTTGTTGGTCCTTGGCCACGGAAATTCTTTCCCATGATGGAATGCGAGGTGAATAAGGTCCATTCATATGGCTATTTTTCAGAGATAAGTCTGCTACTTTCTCTTTGAACTATCTGGCAACACTAACCTGTAACCGCCTTAGTAACCGCAGAGTCTAACCTAAAACCAGGGTGACCAACTTAGCGATTTTGTCGCCAGATCTGGAGATATTGATTTACATCTGGTGAGTGGTGACAAAAATATCATTCCAGCGACATGTCTCAATACTACAGATATCGTTCCTCATCTAGCGAGACGGTGGCGCAGTGGTCTAAGGCGCTGGCCTCAGATCATTCGTCCGTAAGGGGTCCGGGTTCGAATCCCGGTCAGGCATGGATGTTGTGTTTGTCTTACGGCACTGGCTCTCTCCCTTCCCTGGAACCAGTGACCCTAAATTAGGGACGGGCGACTGCTTATAGCCCATTGAGTTGCTCACGGTGGTCGTTAAACCTCAAAAAAAAAAAAAAAAAAAAAAAAAAAATCTAGCGAGAAATCTGGAGATTTTTGTCTTACTCTCTGTTTTTGTCAAATTGCAACCCTAACCGTGAACGTCGAGTTCGATGGTTCCAACTTCCAACTACAAGACCGCGACCAGGTGGTTTCCATGTAGTATCTCGTATCTTCAGGGCAGACAGTAGGACCATCTGCTGGTTTATGAGAAAGACTTCCTTACATTATGGTGGGCTGACAGCGTTCCCCGACCACAGCTTTCACCCTCCCCTCTTGGGACATTGGTTCAATTTGGGTGATTGTGTATCGGTGTCCGGTGAATACCTACCCTTCAAGTGAGATTTCTCCCCGCAGCCAAAATCTGGACCAAGGAATATTAAAACCAAGGGTCAACGGAAGTGAGAAGATCTTGACAAACATATTGCTGGGTCATAAACTCTAAGCGGGTAAGTTTCTTATTTTTACATTTTATTGTCTTTTTGTTTCTTCCCATGTATATGGTTTGGGTTGGTTTGTGACTGACATTGTCAGGTCTCATTTCTGTTTCTGCAGCAGTTGGAAAAGAAAGCTATTTTTTCTCTTCTCAGACATCAATGTTCATTTGATACTAAGTGTAATCAAAAGGCTTTTTTTTGTGTCTTCCATGAATTGTTGAACCATGGGTAAAACACAGTATACCCAAAGATTTAGGAAGGAATGGTTAAAAGATGATAAATTTAAAACATGGTTGATGGAAATTCAAGGGGATAGTGCTAAGTGTTTCTGCAAATTTTGTAAGTGTCATTTATCTCCAAAATACTCGGATTTAGAAAAACATATGGGTACTGCAAAGCATAAGAAAGCAGCAGAAGGGCTGAGTGGAAAATTGCAGCAGAAGCCAATAACATCTAGCTTCACTCCACTAAATAATGAAGCCAAAGTAGCTGAGGGAAGGATGTGCCTGTATATTGCTCAGCACAGCACCTTTAGAAGTGTGGATCACCTAAGTGAAATGTGCAAGGAAAGCTTTAAGGACAGCAAATGTACACAATCTTTGAAATTGCACCAAACCAAGTGTGGACAAGTCATTCGAAATGTACTTGCACCACATTTTGAAACTAGTTTGAGAAAAGATATTGGTGAACAGCCATACAGCATATTAATAGATGAGAGTAATGACATCTCTGTCAACAAGTTATTAGCTGCTACAATTCGTTACTATTCAGTGCTAAAAAATGACATTGTAGTTACTTTTCTTGATTTGGCTGAATTGTCTGATGGCACAGCTGATAGCATCTGCAATGCTGTTAAAGAGATGCTTAACCGAAAGGGACTGGATATAAAAAAGCTTGCAGCCATTGGAACTGATAACGCATCAGTAATGGTTGGTGTCAATAATGGTGTGTACAGCAAACTGAAGGAAGCAGTTCCTAATCTACAACTTGTAAGGTGTGTTTGTCATTCTTTACAACTGTGTATTTCCCATGCTGCATCTGAATTTCTTCCAAGACATTTAGAATTTCTCATCAGGGAGACTTATAACTGGTTTTCACACTCGGCACTTCGCCAGTCTGTATACAAACAATTATATTGCTTAATCAATGATAATAAATCACCGTTAAAGATTCCACATGTAAGTCAGACACAATGGTTGTCTATAGAAGCAGCAGTATCACGAATACTGCAGCAATGGGAAGAACTTAAAACGCATTTCAGTATTGCTCACTCTACGGAGAGGTGCTATACAGCAGACCAATTGCACATGATGTATGCTGACAAGCAAAATTATTTGTTTCTTCTTTTCCTTCAACCCATTTTACGTGAAGTAAATATGGTTAACTTAAAATTTCAGTCTGAAAAGCAAGACCCAACTAAGTTGCTTGATGATCTGATTTTCTTATTGAAGTCTTTGTGTGGAAAACTTTTAATGCCTGGAATGAAATTTGATGTTTTCTCAGTAGTGATTGAAGACCATTTGGATCCTTCCCCATACTTAGGATACCAATTTGAACTTGAAATGCGCAAAAGCACACTTTCAGAAAATATTGAAAAGGATATGCGCAAAAAATGTGTTCTGTTCTTGAAGGAACTTGTAGCCCACCCAGCTCAGAAAACGATTGCCATCGAACATTGAGATTTTGCAGCATATGTCTTTGTTATCTGCATCAGAATGTTTAAGACCACAGAAGCCTTCAGGCTTCTGTTGTAAATTTAGCAGCACTTTTTAATTCCGATGCATCTATATTAACGCAGATTGATAGGCAATGGCAAAATTTGCATTATGTCAAATGGACTGAAGTTCATGACACTGTAAAACTGTGGTGTGAAATAGCATCATACAAGGACTCAACAGGAGAAAATCCTTTTAAGGAACTTTCTGATTTCGCGTTACATGTTTTAACACTTCCACATTCGAATGCAGATGTTGAACGAGTTTTCAGTTATGTAAATCATGTAAAAAACAAAACCAGAAATACAATGAAAACTGACACTTTAGTCAGCATACTGAACACAAAGTTCGGTATGAAACGTGAGGGCAAGTGTTGTCATGAATATGAGCTTCCAAAAGAAGTAGTTGAAAAAATTGCCACAATGGCAAGTTATGACAGATTTACAGAGGGTCAATCATCATCTTCTCAGATGCCATATTCAGATGATGAATTTGAAAACTTTTGAGCAGACTGACTGATAAAACATTGTCTTTATTTATATACTGTAAAATTTTTCAGTTTTCTTACAAAGCTAATCCGGAGATAAATTAATGTCCAAACTTGTAAATTATACATGGATGACAGGAAGTATATTTAAGTCTTCAGCTGTGTAAGTAATACACTAAGAAATTATTTGAAATATTAATACAAAATGTTCATGTGATGGGTATATATTCCATCTTATATCACATTTTCATTTTTTATGGGTCCTTCAATTAACTCTCCTGCTATTGAGAACTCATATTCTTGCCAAATGTTTAGTATATCATAGCCAGCTATATATAGCTAGCTGAATTCACAATATTAACAACATATAAAATATATATATCCGTTCCTTTAACTACGTCATTGTTTTATTCTCTGAATTTTATTGCATTTGCATATAATTTAACTCTACGTCCTTGGTTTCAACGTTCATTAAAGTTTTAAAAGTCTGCATGTTGTTCGTTTTTTTAACTTTATCATGATTTTATTCTCAGTTTTATTGCATGTACATATTATTTTACTCTAAATCCTTGGGCTTAACATTCATTAAGGTTTTTAAAAGTTCGCATGTTGTTTGGTCTTAGCGTTCATTGATATATATATAACTTATTTTTCGTTTCAGACTTGTGTAATACGGCACTGCTGATTTCTTCCTTAAATCTGGTGATTTTCTGGAGATATTTGCTTGTGATTTTGGAGATATAAAAAGTGGATTGTTGGCCGCCCTGCCTAAAACAAAGACGGTTAGATGGCGGTGGTATGCTGATCGGGAAGATATGTCACACAGAAAACTGATAGAGCCAAAAATACCTTAGCATAGAAAAAAATGTATGTTGTTTACAAATTTTGAGATCCATTCAGCTATTTAAAATATGATATTGTCCTTGAATGCTAATGCAGCTTGTCATTCCATTGTTTTTAAATTGTTGAAATACTTGTGTAGTTTCATTTCAGAACATGAAATATCACTGGATTGAATTGTGCTTAAAACAAAAATACAGTTATGATGAAAAAATTATGCATGTTCTTTGCCCCAGTAAAATTCCATTTTACCAGAGAAAATATAAAGGAAACACTTTTCTCTTGTTCAGGAGGGGCACACTACGTTTACCTTTTTTGGAAAAATTCTTTGTTAGTCCGTTGATAAACCTACTTTTTCCTAAGCTGAAAACATTTAAAAAGGAAGAAATGAATTTGGCAGTTAAAAATTCAAGGATGCTTTTCATTAATGTTTTTTCGCAAGTAATTTATAAAAATGTTCCTTCGGAAATTTTTAACTCCTTACTAGTTTTCGTGAGCCGTATTTTTCTCCAAAATTAATTTCTGCAGTGGGTGAGTGTTTATTTTATTTTCATCTTTTTCTTGCAAATAAAGTGCCAATCATAATACTGTGTATTTTACAAAGTCATTGAATGAGAAAAGTTTTGCTGTGAAATACAGATAAACGAGAAAAAGAAGCTTGTGAAGTACAGTTCGAAATTTTATACAATAGGTTTTGAAATCATGAAAGGTGCTCTGTTGCGGTTTCTTTAGTTTTAATCAGCGAAATCATATAACGTGTTCTCCATGTTCCCTTACATGTGAAACAGGACACAGTGGTGTTTAATATTTGCAGACAAGCAAGTTGAAATGACATTCAGAGTTTATTTCACGATTATACGCCATAAACATTCCCAAAAGATACCTTTTTGGAGTTACTGTGAAGCCAAAAAATAAAATATAATAGTTTACCAGTATATAGTCCATGACAAAATATTCTTCAGGAAAGAAAACCACTTAAGATTTGATTATAAAGAAAGTGAAAAACAAATATCACATATTGTCCCAGACACTCCCTAGTACAAGGGAAGATCTTTGAGAGCATGAAATCTGGTTTCACGAGTTCACAAAAAAATCTAGTTTTGCACGATATATCTAGTCTGATGGGACTAACTCTACCCAGGATAGTATGTGCTTAAGCAAATTCATGAGAGAAGATAAAACTTTCAAGGAACTTGCTCCTTCACTCCATTGAAAAGCCTCCCACGCATAATGTATTTTCCAAGCAATTGACATGAAAAAGTGAGATTTCCAACCATACTCTCCTTCATGCAGGTGAAAAATCTCATCAGTATGATTTGGATTATGAGAAATTCACAAGGAATAATGGCCTGTTGAAGCATATGCTTTGTCATACAGGTGAAAAACATCATCACTGTGTTCCAAGCAGTTTAGTGCGAGAAGTAACTTTTCTCGGCATATGTTCGTTTATACAGGTAAAAACCTTTATCAGTGTGATGTCTGTTCCAAGCTATTTACACAGAAAAGTTGCCTTTCCGAGCATATGCTGCTTCAGACGAGTAAAAAAACCCTCATCAGTGTGATGGGTGTTGCAAGCAATTTACACTGAAAAAGTACCCTTTCCTGGCTTATACTCCTTCATACAAGTAAAATGCCTCACCAGTGTGATGTGTGTCCCAAGCAATTCACACAGAAAGGTGCACTTCTCAAGCATATGCTCCTTCATACAGGTGAAAAACCTCACCAGTGTGATGTGTGTTCCAAGCAATTTACACTGAAAAGTACCTTTTCCCGGCATATACTCCTTCATACAGGTGAAAAACCTCATCAGTGTGATGTGTGTTCCAAGCAATTCACACAGAAAGGTGCACTTCTGAAGCATATGCTCCTTCATACAGGTGAAAAACCTCACCAGTGTGATGTGTGTTCCAAGCAATTTTCACAAAAAAGTACTCTTTCCCGGCATAGTCTTCTTCATACAGGTGAAATGTCTCACCATTGTGATGTGTGTTCCAAGCAATTCACAGAGAAATGTGCACTTCTCAAGCATATGCTCCTTCATACAGGTGAAAAACCTCACCAGTGTGATGTGTGTTCCAAGCAATTTTCACAAAAAAGTACTCTTTCCCGGCATAGTCTTCTTCATACAGGTGAAATGTCTCACCATTGTGATGTGTGTTCCAAGCAATTCACAGAGAAATGTGCACTTCTCAAGCATATGCTCCTTCATACAGGTGAAAAACCTCACCAGTGTGATGTGTGTTCCAAGCAATTTACACTGAAAAGTACCCTTTCCCGGCATATACTCCTTCATACAGGTGAAAAACCTCATCAGTGTGATGTGTGTTCCAAGCGATTCACACAGAAAGGTGCCCTTTCCCAACATATGTTCCTTCATACTGGAGAGAAACCTCATCAGTGTGATGTGTGTTGCAAGAAATTCACACACAAAAGTGCCCTTTCCAAACATGTGCTCCTACATACAGGTGAAAAACCTCATCAGTGTGTGGTGTGTTCCAAGCAATTCACACAGAAAGGTGCCCTTTCCCAACATATGTTCCTTCATACTGGTGAAAAACCTCATCAGTGTGATGTGTGTTGCAAGCAATTCACACACAAAAGTGCCTTTTTCTCACATATGCTCCTCCATACTGATGAAAAACCTCACCAGTGTGATGTGTGTTCCAAGCAATTTACACTGAAAAGTACCCTTTCTCAGCATAAACTTGTTCATACAGGTGAAAACCCTCATCAGTGTGATGTGTGTTCCAAGAAATTCACACGCAAAAGTGCTCTTTCCAAACATTTGCTTCTACATACAGGTGAAAAACCTCATCTGTGTGATGTGTGTTCCAAGCAATTCACAGTGAAAGGTGCCCTTTCCCAGCATATGCTCATTCACACAGGTGAAATACCTCATTAGTGTGATGCATGTTGCAAGCAATTCACCCACAAAAGTACTCTTTCCAAACATATGCTCCTCCATACAGGTGAAAAATCTCATCAGTGTGATGTATGTTCCAAGAAATTCACACAGAAAGATGCCCTTTCCCGGCATATGCTCCTTCATACATGTGAAAAACTTCATCAGTGTGATATGTGTTCCAAGTAATGCAAACAGATAAGTCACCCTTCCCAGCATATGCTCCTTCATACAGGTAAAAATACCTCCTCAGTGTGATGTGTGTTCCAAGCATTTTACAAGGAAGAGGTACCTTTTGAAGCATATAGTCCTTCATACAGGTGAAAACCCTTATTAAAATTAGTGTTTCAAGCAATTTGCACTTATAGATCATCTGTCAAAGCATGTGCTTCATCATACAAGTGAATAACAGCAACTGCATAACATGTTTCTAGATAAGATATTTTCAGAACTTTGTTTTTCCAGCATATCCATTATTAAATTTATCGAGGATTGAGGAATATTAAATATTCATAGCGAAATATGGTCTTCCTACACACTATATTTTGCCGATTGAAGTCTAGCTACTGAACCTGAAAGATGTCTGAAATATTATGAGTTAATATGTGGGTGAGGGTGTAGTTTAGTGTCCTAAATTATTCTGCTAAAACTTTAAGGAAAAATTATGTACATATTTCAAAGTATATAGTTTAAAGAAGAATATGATGAAAAAAATTCAGCTTTAAAATTCGTTTTAGAGACTTTGGCAGGAAAACTTACCTGCAAGCATGGAAATGTGAACAAACTCTGTGATGACTCTGCCCCCTCTACCTCATTGACATCCAAGGCTCTGTTGATGATCTTCAGGTCGTGATGTCGTGGACACTTTTATGGGTCCCCCTTAGTAATGATCAGGGTTTTAATTTTTTTTGTTTTTTTTGTTTCGTGCTTTCGTGGTCCTTTTAGAAACTGAGTTTTCCTATCCTTTCTAAGGACAATAATGAAAAATTTAGAATTCTTTTCCAGAGCAAAGTGTATTGGTACAAGGTGCAAAGGTTCACTCTCATAATTTTGGCCCATAAAGTGGTCATCGCATCACGACCCAAAGATCATTGTCTGGCAGAAGCCTTAAATTATGTCAGAGCAATGCTAAAAGTAGGCTCACTGCAACTTTAATTCAGATCTCCATGCTTGTTGGTATGTTTTGTGGAAAAAATGTTTTAAGGTGTGTTGTAAAGCTGTAATTCCTCATTTTCTATCAAGCTACATACATTAAAATATGTATACAATTTTTTCTCAAAATTTTTAGCCAAATTATTTAGCATAATAAGCTATACCTTTAATAATTTGGATGTAATAACAAAGTTTAGTTAATCTTTTAGAAGATGGAAATTTTGTTTTTTACAAATTCTAAGTAACCTATACTCGGGGCAAACTTAACCTGTCATTGGAAGGAAGGCTACAGAGTGTATACTTCCACTGCATAAAATAGTTCCGGTCTAAAAGCTCGTACTCCAGCTTCAGCTGGCACTTAAATAGGGCACAGATATTCAATACATCGTGTTGTGTGTGTGTGTTCATTTAAAAAATTTAGATCTCAGTTTCTGCGGCATTTCTAAAAAATACAGATATTCGTGTTTTGGTGACGTCACCGATGGTTCTCTGTCACAGCATTCTTGTTTGGGTCAGAGTTAAGCTGTCAACCCAGGCGATATTTATTGCTGTGGGGGGTGGGGGGTCATTAGTGGAAGGATGAGGGCGAGAAAAGTGTTTCCGTGGGCATTTCGCGTTTCTCCCCCTGGTTTCTCCTTCTTGATTGTCGTTTTAAAACACTCTTCTGTCTTTTCGCTATTTTCCAATGACATCTGCCGGTCACTCGAGTGTATTTCAGCCGCATAAAGCTGGGAAACCAATACGAAGCTCTGCTAAGGTGATCGTTATGAATGTTTTCACTAAATTGATGGAAAAACATTCGTCGAATAAATCGGAAAATGAAATAACAGTTCTTACGGCAGAACTCACTGGTGTTTCAAGTCGCACCATTGCGAGAATGAAGGTTGAATTTAGACGCAACGCTGCGTTTTCTACTCCCGAGAAAAAACGTCCGTTAAGGGCTAAAACCCAAACACGGCTGGAACGGTACGACGAATTTACTTTAACCGCAGTTCGTCAGAAAGTACATAATTTCTTCTTCCGGAATGAAATTCCAACAGCAATCAAAGTTATGTCGGCTGTTAATGAAGATAATGAGCTGCCTACAGTTTGTGTTAGAACAGTGAGGAACATTATGAAAGACTTGGGATTCAAGTACAGCAAGCGGGAACGGATATCAATGTTGATCGAGCGTGACGATATCCAGGAATGGCGTCGGAGATATATAAGAGAAATTCGGTATCATCGTTCTCAAGGTAGGTCCATATATTACACCGATGAAACATGGGTAAATTTTGGGCACACGAAAAACACAGTTTGGCAAGACACGACTGTTAAATCCAGCGAAGAGGCATTTCTCCGCGGCCTATCACCTGGCTTAAAAGCTCCTTCTGGAAAAGGCCAGAGGCTAATTATTATTCATGCTGGTAATGAAAAAGGATTTGTGGGCAATGCATGTGAAATTTTCCTTGCCAAAAAATCCACAGGAGACTACCACGGTGAAATGAATGGCGAACATTACGAAAACTGGTTCATCAACAAATTATTACCAAATATCGAACCAAACAGCATTATTATTTTGGATAATGCCCCTTATCACAGCGTCCACGTTGAAAGTATACCGACAAAATCAACGAAGAAATCCGACATCCAGGAGTGGTTGACTGCAAAACAGATTCCGTGGGATTTGGACATGTTAAAAGCTGAGCTCATGAAGCTTGTTTCGAATGTCCGTAGTCGCTACGAAGGATATCGCATCGACAGCATTGCTCAAATACATGGACATAAAATTCTTCGCTTGCCTCCATATCACTGCGAGTTGAATCCAATCGAGCATGTATGGAGTCGGGTCAAAGGATTTGTGGCAACAGAAAATCGCACATTCAAAGCTGCAGAAGTTGAAAAACTGACTTATGAAGGCTTTAATCGAGTGACGGCTTTAAATTGGAGTAATTATGTCAATCACGTAATCAAAGAGGAGGATAAGATGTGGACTTTAGACGAGATGGTAGACAGCCGTGTTGAACGCCTTGAATTTACTGTTGGAGAATCCGACACTACAGTTTCTTCAGATAATTACGTCGATGGGATTGAACTTTTGCCTTCTTCCGAGGAACCGGCGGGGAAGGTGTGAGTACGGTTAGCGTGAGTGAATTACGCTTCAAGAATTCAATATCAAGAAGAGGAAACATGTACATGAAAATGTAAGTCTTTTTAATATTTTTCACATTTTTCAAACTTTAATTACCAGCAATACAACGAATAGTTTAAAAAAATTACTCAGACTGTACTTTATACGTACTTAAATAATATTCGTACAGTGGATTTCATTTATTCACAAAAATGATTTAAACCTAAACAATAGCTAAAATATGGTTGCCGGTAAATTGCCACACAGGAACACTGCCACACAAAATTCAGCAACTCGGAAAATTGCCATATGTTTTTCATTAAGGGGCCGGGCACAAATTTCTGTTCCTCCAAAGAACACATTGAATGCGTGGTAGTTTTCCAAGGCGCCTAACGACGGGAAAGAGCTCTATTTTGTTTGTTGCAATTTTCATGCCGGTTCATACAAGTTTAGGGCAACTGGCCACAATAGTTCAAAGGTGCGCGGGGCTATAAAGATTGACGTTTCTTGGCCTATATTGAGAACTGAATTGAGAACGCCAAACAGATTTCGAGAAAACGTTCTGCGTAAGCCAAGCAAGAGTTGGCCGAAGGAACCGATGTGCTTTGGTTGGGGGGGGGGGGGGACTGTTACCCCAACTTCTGTGATTTTATATTCTGGACCGCTAGATTCGGTCAGTGTATCCAGTATGCTCCCCTTGAAGCGTCCGCGAGCTTCGAGTGGGCTTCCCCTCAAAATGCAAAAACGGTCGTAGAGCTGTAAACATTGGTACCATGCTTTATATAATGATTTTGTACACGACCACGCATTTTCAGGAGGGTGGGATGAATTCACCCCCCTCCCATGTTTCTAAGAGCGCTTCAGGGTGAACATCCCGGATACACTGACCGACTCTAGCGGTCCAGAATATAAAATTACGGAAGTTGGGGGTAGAGCCTCCCAACCGAAACACCTCGGATCTCTTTTACAGACTACACCAAATTTCTGGGGGAAGAGCGTACCCGCAAGTAAAGTCTATCACTCAACAGAACATGAAGAATGGAAACTGAGAGAAAATAACTTACATTGAGCACCTTGTCTCCGCTCTTAGAAAGGGGGGAGGGGAGGTGAATTCACCGAACCCTTCTGAAAATTTGTGGTCATGTACAGAATCATTATATAAAGCATGGTACAAATGTTTACAGCTCTACGTCCATTTTTACATTTTGTGGGCAAGCCCTCCCTCAAAGCTTACGGACATCGCGGAAGCTTCAAGGGGAACATCCTGGATACACTGAACCCAAGTACCTCAGATTCCTCGGCAATTTATTTCTTCAAATTAAAATACAATTCTCGCTTGGCTTACATGGAACGTTTTCTCGAAATTAGTTTGGAGTTCCCAATTCAGTTCTCAATATTGGCCAAGAAACGGCTATCATTTCTTTTTGAACTTTTGTGCGCAGTTGCCTTAAATGCGTATGAACCGGCATGAAAATTCAGACAAATAAAAGAGTTCCTTCCAGTCTTCAAATAAATAAAATAAAAAAAAACGAAAAAAATTCTTCAAATAAATAAAATAAAAAAAAAAACAGAAAAAATATGTGAAAACAAAATTAGGCCACTTCCCGTGTTTAGCAAAGATAATTTCATTAAAAAAAAAAAAAGTTACACGTTCTGTAACATTTCAAAAAAAAAAAAAAAAAGATAAATAGAGAGAGAGAGAAATAAATTGCTTGTCTACCGGTCCGCGTCGAGCGCGTGGATGTAGGAGTATTGGGGATATCGTCAGGGCTGGGACGTGGTGCTAAAAGGAGGGGTCAGTCTCCGGTCACGGTGACAGCCCTGAGTGCTTGTGGGTTGTCATCGTGGGCTCCCTCGAAAAACTTCCGAGTGAAGATTAATTACACACCATTAGTGCGGAGTAATACTGGGAGTGAAAAGGTCACCGTAGCTTTGTCCCCATTGCCAGGATAGCTTTGCCCCGAGTATAGTTCATTAATTTTGCCATCTACTTTGTTTTGCTACTCAACATTTCTACCAGTGGTAGTAATATTTCACATGTTTTTGTACATATATAATTTCATCAAAGCGATGTTAAGTATGCTGTGCAGGGAAGTCAAAATGTTTAACGTGTAGATTATGGTGCAAAATTCAGGGACAAAAAAATTTCAAAAAACTGTGACATACATGTTATTTGAAATCAAAAATGATGTAAAATAAAAGAAAAAGTTAATTGATAGACTTATTTTTTTTAAAGTTTTGCGTAAAATTTACCTCTATGCGATACGCCGAAATCCAGTCAGCGGCGAAGATCACGCTGTGACTGTCCGACGTGAGCTGTGCACTTCGGGCCGGGCAGAAGTACCGGTGATCGCTATACAAAGATGGCGCGCAAGATTTTTTTATTTTTTGCTGCAGCCACGGACTCTCCTGAGCCAGATGCCATTGCTCCTTGTTGGTGTCGCTGGCGAAAACAGCTACCTCCGTTACGAAAAATATAGTCCCTACTGTATGTTCTAGGAGCGTGTACAGAATTTTTTTTTGGAAGGAGAGGGGGGGGGGCAACAAAAACTGGAAGTTTTCTTTAATTTAAAAAAAAATTCTAAGGAAAGTTGACACATTTTAATTAAAGCCTATTTTAATTAGTCACAGGGGGGCGATCCCCTGAAAGTGTTTCACATTGGCCCCTCTCTAAATACACCCTTGGTATGATCAAATTTATTGAACATACCAAGGGCTATCATTGTATTCTTAATTTACAGATTTTTATTGAAAAAACTGGAAATTCAAGTTCTGGTGATGTACTGCTTAATTTTGGCCCACCCGTTCAGACACCACTGCCGAAGACAGAAAATATGCAGAACATTGATGGTCCTCATCGATTTACAAATTTCTGAACTGCATCACTGAAGAATCACAAATGTTATGAAGTAAAAAAAGCAGGCTCTTCCATTGCTTGTGAAAGCGGAGCCACCCTGTACTGCTGCATGTGTGTCACGGCTGCGCTGAGTATCCTTCCGCGCTCAACACAGGTAGTCATGTGTGTCACGGCTGCGCTGAGTATCCTTCCGCGCTCAACACAGGTAGTCATGTTTGTCACGGCTGCGCTGAGTATCCTTCCGCGCTCAACACAGGTCATGTGTGTCACGGCTGCGCTGAGTATCCTTCCGCGCTCAACACAGGTAGTCGTGTGTCACGGCTGCGCTGAGTATCCTTCCGCGCTCAACACAGGTAGTCGTGTGTCACGGCTGCGCTGAGTATCCTTCCGCGCTCAACACAGGTAGTCATGTTTGTCACTGCTGGGCTGAGTATCCTTCCGCGCTCAACACAGGTAGTCATGTTTGTCACTGCTGAGCTGAGTATCCTTCCGCGCTCAACACAGGTAGTCATGTGTGTCACGGCTGCGCTGAGTATCCTTCCGCGCTCAACACAGGTAGTCATGTGTGTCACGGCTGCGCTGAGTATCCTTCCGCGCTCAACACAGGTAGTCATGTTTGTCACTGCTGCGCTGAGTATCCTTCCGCGCTCAACACAGGTAGTCATGTTTGTCACGGCTGCGCTGAGTATCCTTCCGCGCTCAACACAGGTAGTCATGTTTGTCACTGCTGGGCTGAGTATCCTTCCGCGCTCAACACAGGTAGTCATGTTTGTCACTGCTGCGCTGAGTATCCTTCCGCGCTCAACACAGGTAGTCATGTGTGTCACGGCTGCGCTGAGTATCCTTCCGCGCTCAACACAGGTAGTCATGTGTCACGGCTGCGCTGAGTATCCTTCCGCACTCAACACAGGTAGTCATGTTTGTCACGGCTGCGCTGAGTATCCTTCCGCGCTCAACACAGGTAGTCATGTTTGTCACTGCTGGGCTGAGTATCCTTCCACGCTCAACACAGGTAGTCATGTTTGTCACTGCTGCGCTGAGTATCCTTCCGCGCTCAACACAGGTAGTCATGTGTGTCACGGCTGCGCTGAGTATCCTTCCGCGCTCAACACAGGTAGTCATGTGTGTCACGGCTGCGCTGAGTATCCTTCCGCGCTCAACACAGGTAGTCATGTTTGTCACGGCTGCGCTGAGTATCCTTCCGCGCTCTCCACAGTTAGCCAAGCTGGAGGTCGCGCTCTCGCTGCACGGCTAGGCCTAACCTGTTTTGCCGGGATGCTTCCGCCGAGACCACGGGCAGCCGTGGCAGATGCTCTAGCGGCAGTCACAGCGTCGTCGTCGCCGCTGACTGGATTTCAGCGTACCGCATAGAGAGGTAAATTTTACGTAAAACTTTTTCCAAAAATAAGTCTCATCAATGAACTTTTTTTTTATTTCACATCATTTGTAATTTCAAATGAGATGTACGTCACAGTTTTTTGAAATTTTTCGTCCCTGAACTTTGCACCATTATCTACGTGTTTACCGCCAAAATCTAGTTTGTTTATATCTGAGGATTGTAGGCAGCAGATATAGTGCATAGCTGTTCCCATCTGTTTAGAGAAGAGGAAGCACAGCTACCATATAAGTGGGAGCAATCAGAAAACGATCATTAGATCACATGACATTCGTAGATCAAAACCTGAGAACTGCACATTTCCTGAAAAACTCATCATTGTGACTCTGTAGACATAACTTAGATACTCATCAGGGCTTGAAAATTACCATGCCCGGGGCATGTAATTGGCCTGGGCAAGTAAAAATGAAATCTAGTTGCCCGGTCAGGCAACTAGATTTAAAGAGAAAAAAAGTTTGGAATGACGAATTTTCTACTCTAGAAAAAAAGACGGTCGTCGCATGTTTTTCATTTTACTGCAAATCACCCGAAGTTGTGTTATTATTACAGAATGAGTGCCAAGGCCAGAAGAATAGTGCTTCAATTATATTATCCCATACGTAGTTTTGCTCCAGATGTTGTTTACAGTTAACTCCAGCTTGCCTCTAATGAAAGTAGCCTACGGATTTTAGTGTCCAAATGCGTAAACTACCATGAAACAGGAGGATGCAGACTGATGGGGGAAAAGCTGTGCTTTATGGAAAGGGGTAACAACAGATTATTTATTGCACAACCACGGGTGGAGTGGGGTTCCTGATATAACTTGCGCGAGTGAGTGAGGGAGGGGTAAGCGGAATTTTCCGCCTGCGCTCGCCCTCACACACACACGTGAACTGACAGCGGCACTACTGAAAAAAAAGCTGAGTTTCGTTTAAGAATGAGCCTGCGCAATGCGTTCCACTTAACCGGAAGAAGAGCGAAAATTACCGACGCCGATAACTTAGTTTATCCGAGAGAACAGTAGTTCGTGTTAGCTGCGGATATAAGTTGTATTTAATAATGGACGTAAGATTTTTCTTTTGGAAAAAAATCCGGCAATGACTGTATATCTCATAGTAAGCAATTATGTGAAATTCCCGATCTATCAGCAGTAATTACAAATTTGTCTTTCGCATGGTTGAATGACCTAATTTCAGAATCGGATTCTACATCGTTGGCAAAACAGAAACTTGCACAAGCGGGCTATGATAAAGCATACAAAAACAAAACAAAAACACTGCCGCATAGTTGAGGAATCTTGGATAAAAACATTTAATTGGCTAAAGCCAAATGACGACAAGACTATTATGTGGTGCACTGTTTGCGAAAACCATCCTAAAATTGCCGATATCACTAGCAATTTTTTCAAGGATATGGGGTGTCAGGTGGTGATATATGTTTAATAACTATAAGTTCATACAACAGTAGTCAAATACATAGGGATTGCCTTTATTTCCAAATAAAAATTCTTGGGATATTTTATGATGCAAAATTACTTCTGTTTGCACCAGAGAAAAAGGTAAATAATTTTCACAAGTTGTTAAAAACTACTTAAACTGCTATACAGTAACTATGATTATTTGATTTTTTTGCAAAACCCATATATTAAAAATTCTTGAACATAGCATCATCACTAAATTTCTCAAATGCCATTGATTACCTTTCTTAAAACTTGAGATATATGCTTTTGTGCATTTAATACAGACACTTCTAAATGGCCATGCAAAAGATGTATAAAAAGTTTATCACAATTTTTAACTTTAAAAAAATGAGGCTTCTGTTTTGTTATCTTAAAAGATAAGTTTTTCTGGGCATGTAGATTTTACTTCAGGCCAAGTAAATATTTTCTGCACATGCCCAGCTGGGCATGTAACTTTTCAGATATTTTTCAAGCCCTACTCATATAGTAAATAAGTAAGGTAATAAGTCAAAAAAGTAATATATAAGATATTTTTTAGACCTTTTGGCAGTTGTATTACACCTTCAGTCCCTATGAATAATTAGTGATGATATCATAGCCAGATGTTAAGAAACTGTCTGCTTGCATTCCTGCAGAGTATGCTCAACATATTTTTCTAATGAAGTTATATGAATGCAAAAACCTGTGACATGTTATTTGTACTATCAGGAATGTTTAAGTCCCAAAATGAATGTACTGGATTATATAGAATTCATAAAAGCAGCTGTGTGTGCATCTTCTAAATGATTACCCAAAGTCTTCAGTTATTTTGAATTGAATTTCAGAAAAAATGGTTTGTAACGAGTTCGTATTTAGTGAGATCCAGAGTTTGAACAAAACAGGTACTTTTGTTTAGTGTAATATCAATTCAAAGTTAATTTGATCATTTTTAATGAACAAAACCAAATGAAATCCTGGGATTTAACGATTAAGGGAAGAGCTAAGATAATCACTTTTAACAAGTAACAAAATTTAAAGAATTTCCATATTTAATGAGGCAGGGAAAATCTACTGCACACTCTCCTGGAATAGAGGGAAAGATATGGTGACAGACAAGACAAGATTGCAACCGCACAGTGAAATCTCTGTGCTAATGAAAGAATGTTGATAGAAAAGCAATGGGAATGTGTGCATCAAATGCTCAACATAGGAGTTTTGCAAGAGAATCTTCACTACCACTTAAAGGGGCTATGCCTTGGGAGTATTGTGTTAACAGAATTGAAAACATGAGCCCTACTCCAAGGCAAAAGGAGGATGGATAGGATTCATACATATACCGTAAGTAGATTTCTGGGTGATGATTGCAGAGAGAGATAGGGGAGTAATGGTTTGGTGATGTGGCCTAAGGGGAAACATAATATAACATTTTGTGGATTGCATCTGTTGCCCCTTTCAAACTCCAAGTGAGCATTGCATTTGGAAGATCCATGCTCCTTTTACATCATGTATGTATTTAAACAGCAGCCAATTTCATGTTGCATCAAGCAGGAAATCCTAAACATTCATGAGTGACAAAATTTCTAAGAGAAAAGTGTTCTGTAAATGACAAAGTAGCCATCATTAGAGATCTACAAAATGCAGGAAAAGGTTTGCCTTATGTTATGATATATAATATAAATATAATACATATTTTTACATGGTGGCATTTTCACCCAAAAACAGATTTGTGAGTGCTCATATTTAAAAAGGATTTCTGTCATTTCTGAGCTCCTTAAAATAGGATTATGTTGTATATGTATTCATTCTGGTTGTTTTTATAGGTTAAATTATCATGCTATTGTAATTCTAATGCTACATGCATGCCATTTCTGTTATAAACAGATTTGCAGCTTACTGTTCATTGCTATTCCAAAGGTACACTTTTATACACATTAATTTTCACTCGTGTGATGTTCTCTAGGATAGTTTCCAAATTAAAATATATAAATATAATTTTTGAATATAATATGTAATATATATCTGGATGCATTTATACATGGCACCAAAATAGATAGATAATATGTAATATATTTACAGATGCATGCATGTGTAGTGCCAAAATAGACAATACTGGTAATATCCATGTGTGCAAATTGCTAGTAGCTCATCACTCGTTCCTGTTTGCAGAGAGCAAAAGTGAGTTAGGACACTCCGTAGCTCAGTGGTCAAAGCGCTGGGGATGACCATTCATCCGAGAAGGGCCAGGGTGTAATTCCTGGTGAGGCATGGATGTTGTGTTTGTCTTATGGTACTGGTTGTCACCCTTCACTGAAACCAGTGGCCCTAAATTAGGGATGGGAGACAGGTTTATCCTATTGAGTTGCTCATGGCAGTCATTAAACCATTAGCCAAAAAAAGAAAAAAGTTAGTTGCAGAGCATGTTGTGCTAGATGTATGAAGTTACTATGAAATTCCAACAGAGTATAAACAACATCAAACAAAGGTCATCGCTCTCTCCACGTTTATAAATGAGTCACGGAAATCAAACCCAGGGTCTTCCAGTTACGTGCCGGATATGCTTCCACTGCACCACAGTGGAAGCATATCTGGCACAATTATATATTTAATTATAATTATTTGTTCAGTTGCTACTTACCATCTTTGGTGAATCCCCAGCATTGTGTGGGGCTCCAAGAAGCAACCTGCCAAGCGAATTGGCAGTCGTATGTGAGTCTGGAGGAATGCAAGGCCACTGTGGTGCAGTGGTAGCATGTGCGGCGCATAACTGTAAGAGGTTGGGTTCGATTCCCGGTGTTGGCCGAAGAATTTTTTTGTGACTCACTTATAAACGTGGAAAGAGCGATGACCTCTGTTTGATGTTCCTAGTCCATGTCAAATGTCTGTATTAAGAGTATAAACAAATTAAAAACAGTTATGTGTTTTGAGCGTGTAACTGTCAGTACTGAATGCAAGATCAATCTCAGTAGGCTGGGTGAATGAATTTGTATATGTGGGACTCATGCTTGACAGAAAAAAAGAAACTAAATGGTGAAATTACTAGGTGAATGAATTTATCTTTGAATGTCATAACTGTTTTAGAAGGATTTCACTGGAATGATGGGTTCTCAAAAAGTCCTGACGGGCCTACTCTGATGTAGTACCACAGTGAAACCTGGGTATTTCAAGAGACGTAGGAGTCACTTGTGTGCTGGAGAGATACATTACTTACTGGGAGTTTGTAGGAAGACACATTCTAAGATCACATTAGTATTGAAGATGTGTTGCAGTGAAACCTGGGTACTGCAGAAGATACACAGGAGTCACTTGTGTGCTGGAGAGATGCATTACTTACTGGGAGTTTGTAGCAAGACACATTCTAAGATCACATTAGGATTGAAGATGTGTTGCAGTGAAACCTGGGTACTGCAGAAGATACACAGGAGTCACTTGTGTGCTGGAGAGATGCATTACTTACTGGGAGTTTGTAGGAAGACACATTCTAAGATCACATTAGGATTGAAGATGTGTTGCAGTGAAACCTGGGTACTGCAGAAGATACACAGGAGTCACTTGTGTGCTGGAGAGATGCATTACTTACTGGGGGTTTGTAGGAAGACACATTCTAAGATCACATTAGGATTGAAGATGTGTTGCAGTGAAACCTGGGTACTGCAGAAGATACACAGGAGTCACTTGTGTGCTGGAGAGATACATTACTTACTGGGAGTTTGTAGCAAGACACATTCTAAGATCACATTAGGATTGAAGATGTGTTGCAGTGAAACCTGGGTACTGCAGAAGAGACATTAGTCACTTGTGTGCTGGAGAGATGCATTACTTACTGGGGGTTTGTAGCAAGACACATTCTACGATCACATTAGGATTGAAGATGTGTTGCAGTGAAACCTGGGTACTGCAGAAGATACACAGGAGTCACTTGTGTGCTGGAGAGATACATTACTTACTGGGGGTTTGTAGCAAGACACATTCTAAGATCACATTAGGATTGAAGATGTGTTGCAGTGAAACCTGGGTACTGCAGAAGATACACAGGAGTCACTTGTGTGCTGGAGAGATGCATTACTTACTGGGGGTTTGCAGCAAGACACATTCTAAGATCACATTAGGATTGAAGATGTGTTGCAATGAAACCTGGGTACTGCAGATGAGACATAGGAGTCACTTGTGTGCTGGAGAGATGCATTGCTTACTGGGGGTTTGTAGCAAGACACATTTCAAGATCACATTAGGATTGAAGATGTGTTGCAGTGAAACCTGGGTACTGCAGAAGAGACATAGGAGTCACTTGTGTGCTGGAGAGATGCATTACTTACTGGGGGTTTGTAGCAAGACACATTCTAAGATCACATTAGGATTGAAGATGTGTTGCAGTGAAACCTGGGTCCTGCAGAAGAGACAGGAGTCATTTGTGCACTACAGAAATGCATTACTAACTGGGGGTTTGTAGTAAGACACATTCTAAGATCACCTTAGGATTAGCAATGTTTTGCAAATGTGTAATGTGAAATGAATGTTGTTAGTAAGGTGGAGACAAATATTCTTATGTGGTTTCACCATGTTGTGAAAGAATGACTGGTGTGATGCTTACTAAAAGAATTTATTCAGCCCAGTTGGTAGGAGGGAGAGAAGGAGGGTGGCCAAGGAAATCATGGGTGGACCATATTCAAGAATATCTGCATGAGAAAAAGATAATGAGTATGAAGTATAAAAGGTCTGTGTGGGATGTGATTGATGTCAATTAATGTTGAGTTGTATGCCAAGATCATTGTAAATGGGGACATTTAGAACACCAGTCGTAAGTAAATTCTAGTTCCATCAGTTTTAAGCTTTAATCTGTTAGATGAGATTTCTTTGAAAACTTCTTAACCTTTGAATCTCAGAGAACAAACAGCTTAATGAGATGTATATATGTATGTTCAACATAAAAATATATTTCTAAAATAAAGACTGTTATTGGATCTATACCAGGCCAGCAAAAAAATAAATAAATAAATAAAAAAAAAGTAAATTCATTTTCAACTATACATAGTGTTTTTAAAAGGATATAGATAAAAAAAATGGGGAAAACTTTAAACTAAAAAAAGTTGAAATGTACCAATTATTGGAGCTTAGTAATAATGTTTTTTTTTAATTCATGCAAAACAAATAAGTCAAACTAATTAGTAGTTCTAAACACTGATGATTGTGATTCTAAAGTGAAAATAACACTTCAAGAATCAAACTGAAATAGTTCAGAGAAGTTCAACTGGCTCTCAATTAAAATATCTGTTGTATATCAAAAATAATAATATAATATGTGCTGAAGAATACATATCCATCAATAGCTCCTTCAATAGTAGGCATTTCAACACAATAAAAAGCCATAAAAAAGACTTACCTATGAGAATTTTAATATCAAAATCAATTTCCCCCTCTAATAAATTTAGAAAAAATTATATAATTTTCCCTACATTCACAAAAAATCAATATTCAATTAAAAATAGATTAACTGTTATTGAAAGAATATAAAACAAGATTTAATTCAGTTCCATTTGGTAGTTTTGACATAAAGTTCTTCCATCCCAGTTCTAATTGCAATAAATTTTATAATTCAAAAATTAAAAGATTTAGAATGTTTAATTACTAAGCAAACATATCAATCAGAAGAAGTTTTCATACAAATTTTTTTAAACCAATTACTCATCAAAGGAGAATTTTAGAGGCAAAAAACTGAAGGACCCATGGCATCCCTATTATTATTCACATTTTTGCAGAAGTGATAATGAACCAAATTGAACAAAGTATAAATAAAAAATTGCCAAATATTTTTTGGTTTCATTGTAGGTGTGTCAATGACATCTTCTTGCCAACCCGGTGGCGCAGTGGTCTAAGAGATGGCCTCTGATCATTCGTCCGAAAGAGGTTCGGATCTCGGTGAGGCATGGATGTTGTGTTTGTCTTACGGCACTGGCTCTCTCCCTTCTGTAGAACCAGTGACCCTAAATTAGGGATGGGCGACTGCCTATAGCCCATTGCATTGCTCACACTGGTCGTTAAACCTCCAATAAAAAAAAAAAAGATATCTTGATTTCAGCAGATTTTCAACTAAAATAAGTGAATTTGACTCTTTACAGTCTGACCAAGTATCTTCCAGCTTAGGGGCAGGGGAAAAAAATTAAGTAGCCTGTTATGTTGTCCACGTTCTCATCAGAGTACACATATTCCATCACTACATATTTGTGCCAGCAGTCTTGTTTGCTGAACATAACATTTTTTATAAGTCACTTTTAGGGACTGCCAATAGATGCTGCATCACATTATTTACCTCTGCTGTTGCTTCAAATCTCTCTTTCAATGACATTTTCAAATTCAGGTACAGCCAGAAGTTTCAAGGAGCCATATCTGGAGAGCCTGAAACTTGCCAAATGTCTGGAAGCTGGTTTTTGGTCAAACAGGCTTGAATGTGGTGAAATGAATAATCCGGGAGCATTTTCATGGGGCAACTACTATACTATAGTGTATGTCTCTTTCACCACAGTGCATCTCATAGGCAACAATGATTGCTTTTGATCTCTCTAATCAGGAGTGTGCAATTTTCCATGACTGCAGCATGCACTTTCTCGATCATTTCAGAATTCTTACTCTCCACTATCAACAGACGTTCAATCCAGTGTTTTGCCAAAAAGGGCCTAAATGAGGTGAGACAAGCGGGCAGGGCCATGGTCATGATGTAGCTGCAGGCCACTTTGCTGCCACAGCGCAAGTCTTTTCCACCAAACTGCATCTCGTAGGCGACAGAAAACTGCCTGGTAGTACTCCTTGTTTACAGTTTTTTGTAAGTGACGGAGAATTGCGTGATAGTACTCCTGGTTTGTTTACAGCACAGACTTTCTCAAATTTATTTTGGGGCTTCTGCTCATGGAAAGCATTCTTAAACATTCATCATCCTCAACAGACATTTGTCCATCTTTGATTGAAGCACAGATACCACTCCTCAATTTGCGTTGAACCCACTTAAATTGCTTCAGCTGATGTGTGGTCATGTATATCGCAAAATTTGATACAGATTCTCTGCTCATCTTGCTCAGTCATTGCAGCATAAGTAAAGAATTTTTTGACGGAGTTCGCAGTGGTAATCCTTCACTGCTAACCGACAGCACGAATGGGGCTTGCATCACTGAGTACTCGGTGCCCTGCTCTATCTAGATTAGGAGGGGAGAAATGTGGTTGTTTACTTCTTGATCAAACCTTATAAGAATTGAAATCTCAGAGCAGTGTACTGAAATAGGCTTTACAATTGAAAATGAAAAAAACAATATTTCTTGATGCTACTAATATAAAAATAAAGCTCCATAGATTATAAAGTTTTTGGAAGAGCATCATACATATCTGTATTGATTCCTTCCAAATCAATACATCTCCTGAGTCATAAAATTAATAGCTTCAGAACTTTGGTAAAATGAGCATTTACACATTCATCCAAAAGATGTAGAATAGAATCAGTTTATTATGGTGAGCTCGGGGCTGACATAAATCTTCGCAAAATCTGTTTTTTAGTGAAAATTCCCTCAGCTTAAAAATATGCAGACATGATAATATGCAGATATGTTTACATTGTGCATCCATAACAATTAAATTTTCTTGAACATTTTAATTAATTTGCACTATAGTTAATTAATAAATTCTTAATCAAATAGTTCATTAATTAAATTGGTGGCCATATAGACCGCCGTTGAACTACACAGCACATGCGAAGCCAAAGCAACACCAAGACACTCAATTGGAGGGTAAAATAGACAATGGACACAATTCCAGGAATTATCTGTTTCATTTCTGGAGACATATCCATTCCGATTCTCCCCTATTCCTTTCTGCAATCGGTGCACAGAATTCTACTGACATGTGCTTGAGATCTACCCATCACTTCTTTGCCTAAGAGGAGGTGTCCTTTTTTAAAAAACTGTTAATTCAATACTTCCAAGGCATAGCCACTTGAAGTAGGTGATGGAGTCTTTTGCACAACTAGCTTGTTGAGCACTTGATATACTCCATCCCTCATTGCTTTTCTAACAACATTCTTTCACTAGCACATTCCGTGTGCTTTTGCAGTTTTGTCCTGTATCCCACAATTTCTATTCTTCCATTACAGGATAGTACACAGAATATTTCATTTGCCTCATTAATTATAGAATTCCATTAAACATTGTTACTTTGCTTGTTAAAAGTGATCATCTTAACTTTCCTCTTCCTCATTAAATCTCTGTACTTTGTTAAATTTCATTCTTTAAAAATGATCAAATTAGCTTTTATTAACATTATACCAAACAAAAAGTTCCAGCTTTTCCTGTTAAATCTGAGACCTCCCTAAATGCAGGCATTTTATAAACATGTTCTACTGTATGCAGTGGCACAGCCAAAATTTTCTTAAGGGGGACCCATGGATTTGGTTCATTGGTGAAAGCCTCGTATATATATCATCAACATCAACCATTATGAATCACTGCTGGAGGAAGGTCTCCCCACATTTCTTCCACAAGTGTCTATCTTGATCCTGCCTGCATGTTACTCCGGCATGCTTTTAAATTCCGTCCATCCATCTTCCATGTGGTCTTCTTCTGGGTATTTTTCGGCCCCTTGGAATCTAGTATAGAATTTTCATTGTCAATCAGTGATCCATTCTTCTGGCAACAATATACACTATCTACCAACAAGTAATTGGACTCCCCTGCAATCGATGATATCTGCGGTCCTGATACACGTCACGGCCGCCGCCGTTAAATATCGTGTGGGAAACAACAGCGCAAGCAGTCGCATGCAAGATGCCACGCAGTTCGGAGCTCTCTGATTTCGAGAAAGGTGTAATCGTCGGGTATCACAGAAATGGCCGATCCATACGTGACATATCCAGCGAGTTGAAGTACCCAAAATAAACATTGGCCTACGTGATTGGCAAGTGGAAGATGAAAGGTGACTGTCGGAATGTGCCCCGACCCGGCAGACCCGCAAAACTGGGAGTTAGAGACCGACGGGTGCTGGCCAGAGAAATTCGGAAGAACCGCACCAAATCGATGGGCCACATCCGCGAGGAGTTTCAACAGGCATCCGGGAGTGTTCTTTTGATGAATACCATCTGTAAGGAAGCCCATCTGCTTGGTTATCATGGATGTGCTGCCGCCCACAAGCCTTTGATCACCAAGTCCAATAGCGCTGCTTGGCTAACGTGGTGCAAAGAACGTCGACAGTGGACCGTTAAACAGTAGAAACAGGTTTTCTGGAGCGACGAATCAAGGTTCACCCTCTGCCGTTCGGATAGCAGGGTCTGGGTTTGGCGTCTGCCTGGAGAACGCCTCCTGCCGGAATGTATTGTGCCAACTGTGAAGTTCGGCAACGGTGGAATTATGCTATGGGGGTGTTTTTCCTGGTATGGCACGGGACCCTTGGTTGCAATTCCTGGTAGACTCAACGCCGAGACCTACTGCACCATTTTGGATGACCATGTGCTTCTTACACTG
This sequence comes from Macrothele yani, assembly GCA_039090855.1. Taxonomy (NCBI): domain Eukaryota; kingdom Metazoa; phylum Arthropoda; class Arachnida; order Araneae; family Macrothelidae; genus Macrothele; species Macrothele yani. Next base: position 154,710,246 of record CM077009.1, read on the forward strand.
TGGCAGTTTAACGGGGTGGACCCATGTTACTTTCAGGATGACAATGCCATCCTGTCATGTTGTGAGGTCCACCATGGCTTGGTATGGTGACACTGGGGTTAATCGAATGGACTGACCTGCGCAGAGCCCGGACCTTAACCTTATCAAGCACCTCTGGGACGAGTTGGAGCGTCGACTTTAGGGGTGCTCCCACCGTCTGAAATCGGTGAAGGAACTGACCTGTCTTCTCCAAGCCGAGTGGAAGAAAATACCGCTAGCCGTAGTACAACGCCTGGTTGAGAGTATGCCCCTGAGGGTCACAGCTGTAATCGCCGCTCGTGGAGGCTCCACCAACTTTTGAAGGTGAATAAACTTCGTTTTCCTTTGCTATCACAGGTGTCCAATTACTTGTTGGTAGATAGCGTATATATATATATATTTATATATATACAGTGGATCCCGCTTAAGAAGTTTTCGTCAGAATGAAGCAATGAAAACTTTTTAAGTGGGAAAACGCCTTAAACGGGAAGTGTCTCATTGGGTTTTGTAAGACTTTAGCGATTAAAAGTGTTGCATAGATTAAATCCAGAAATTATATTTTAGTTAATTTTAAAGTAACATAAAATGTTTTACAACTTACCCATTTAAACTTGAATATGAGGACTGAAAGCTACATTTAGTATGCTACAGGATTACAAAAATACCGATGTAAAAGCATTTGTTTCTTACTTTTTTGTCTAGATTCACAAAGCACGTGTCCATTTTCCTCAAATTTCTCATTATGTCCGCTTGAACACATTCGTGGCTTTCTATAAAGCGGCAAAAAGTTTCTAATGCTTTACCAGCTGAAGTTGGCCTGCACTCCTCTTCTTGCGTTTCTGGTTCATCGTCCTCTTGTATTTCGATGTCGCAAATATCGTCGATATTTTGCATTTCAAAAGTGGGAACATCTTTGTCAACGTTTACAAATTCTTCAAAGGAAGATTTGAAGTTTAGTTTTTTGCAAACTTTCCCAAGCTTCGTTGTTGTCATGACTGTTTTCTTCATCAGAAAAACTAAGCTCATCAGCATTGAAACCAGCTGTCCTGAAGTAATTTGTGATCGTTGAAGATGATACCTTTTCCCACGAAGAAACAATAAAATGCATAGTATCTAATAAATTCAATTTCAGTGTACATCTGGTGTAACTTGAGTCTGATTCAAGCTTCTGCAGTAGCCAATAAACTAAACGTTTCCTGTAGAATTGTTTCATGATTTTAATTATTCCTTGGTCCATTGGTTGTAACATTGAAGTCGAGTTAGGTGGCAGGAAAACTACTTTTACATTTTCCAGATGATCCATGTTCTTTGAATGGGCTGTGCAATCATTCAAAAATAACAAAACTTTTCTATTTTCTTTGGCCATTTTCTTCTGAAACTCCATTAAAAAATCTGAACTGTCATGCATGCATTTTTGCTATTTTTGTAATTGCATGGAAAAGTTTTCATATTTTTGAAGCACCTCGGATTCTTCGATTTTCCAATGACCAATAAAGGCAACTTTTCTGTTACATCCATATTAGCTCCTACCAGAACTGTCAATCTTTCTTTATTTACTTTGACTCCATGACTGCTATTTCCTGTGAAAGAGTAGGTCTTGTCATAAATAAGGTTGTAAAACAAAGCACACTCGTCAGTGTTGAAAACATCTCTTGCTTCATATACTGATAACAGTTCTGGTAAAACATTAGATTTCCAATCATCCACTTCTTCGACGTTAACACTTTTTGATTCTCCAAAAACAGTTTTATAAGTCAGCCCTACTCTTTTCCTAAAATGGTCGATCCATCCATTGGAAGGATCAAATTCAACATTTAATTTCTTGGAAATCTCTTCTGTATTCTCACGAAGAATTGTCCTGTTGGTTGGAACGTTGGCGTTTCTTGCTTGTTTAAACCACACAAGAAGTTTTTCTTCGACATCCTCGTATTTACCCTTAATATTTTTGATTTTTAATGAATGGGAAGCATTTGGAAGCAGTGTCCCGTTTTGCTACTATACAGTTGAGGGTTGTAACAGGTAAATTTAGTTCTTTTGCTATCTGCACCCTAGTTGAATGCAGGTTTTCACCAACTTTCGTAATGTTTTGTTTCTCAACCACAAATAAAGATTTTCTTTTGATGCCCTTAGACGCCATATTTCTAGCTACGCATTTCAACAATAAAACTAAATGTTTAACTCCACGTATGCGAGGTGCAACATCTGAGCCTAACTCTAACAGAATGACTAACTTTCAGCAGGTGTTTCCTTTCCCAGCCTTTCCCCAGCTCCAAAGATAAGGCGATTGTGTTACTCAAAGGGCAAACGCAGAAGAAGTGGGGGTAATAAACATGACCCCCTGCGTTGACCGTGGAAAGCCGGCAGGGGCTTCGCTTGCTACATGTACGGGGAGAACAAAGAAACGTTTCCTCCCAACTTCTTTGACATGTACTGATCTGCTGGACGAGGTCCAAAATCGTATGTTTTTACTTAGAAACTTATGCACTTACAACTTCTTAAGCGGGAAAACTTGAAACATCGTTACTTCTTAAGTGGGAAAAATTAACATTAGTACTACGGGGGAAAATCGGGACTCTAAAAATAAAACTTCTTAAACGGGAAAATTTCTTAAGCGGGAACTTCTTAAGTGGGATCCACTGTATATATATCGCTTAAAATTCGTACTCAATCCCCATCAAAGGGGATCCAGACCTGTTGACCCCTTCCCCCTCTATGCCTCTGACTATGTATTAAAGAAGAACTAATTTGGATAAAATCAGTTGCAAAAATTTATAAATAAGGTAATATATGATTCCAGATATAATTTAAGATTTCAAAATCAAACTAATAACTATAAAAATAGGGGGAAATATTTGGGTTCTTTTCCATACAGAAGAAATCTAACAAGAGAAACTAGCTGTAAAATACATAAAAAGTATAACTGCTTTTTCTTTTCTTTCTTTTTGGGGGGGGGGGCATTCCTTTCAACCCTAAAAAAATTATTGTGAATAATAAACATTGTAAGTTATTAGAATGTTCTGGTGTAAGTGAAATTCTAATTAAATTCACCATACTACTCTTTCATACATATAGGTAGTACAAGAAAATTAAAAAAAAACCATTAAATCAGCATCTAAAAATTAACAAATGAATAATTCACTTAGAAATAATACACCATAAATTATTCCTTATCTCTGGGCTGTTTTATTTTGTGTGCAGACGTTTTGTGTCCCTTGACGTCTTTTAGGTCACTAGAGACGTAGAGGGACATGAAACCTCTATACATAAAATAAAACAGCAAAGAGATCAGAAATAATTTGGAGTATATTATTTCTGAGTGAATTATTTATTTATTGTCTACTCTGGGTAAGCTAACTTTTAATTTCGGTAATATAAAAAAATTGGGGGGGGGTGAAGGAAGAGCCGTTATTCAACATCGAGTAAAAAACTGAAATTTTCAGAATTTGATAAAATAGAATTAGTTTCTTTTCTTAAATCAGAAAAAGAATGTTATTCTGAATCAGTTGCTATTGTGAAATATAAAAATAAGTTAATTATGCATTGGATCCCTCAGTTTTACAAGATCCATAGAAAGTTATCCAGAATGAAAAAGAAATAATAAAACTGTTAGTAATAGGTATAGTAACATTGGGATATAATCAGTAATGTGGAAAATACAAAAACTCTAGCACACAATATGTGCTTGAGTTATGTTCTTGACTTTTTGTGCCTTTGAACAAAATGCTACAGTACAACGTCACTCAAGTCAGAGACTGAACTTGAATTGATGTCTTGGAGTAGGGATGTTGGTTTTCATATTTGTATATGGACTTAGAGCAATGGTATTTGTATACTGCACTAAGTGTTTATTCATAATGAAGATCTGATGTTCCTATTCTATGACTCCATGTTGAATTCAATTCATTGCCAGATTTATGAGAGGACCAGCCAGATTTCTACAGAGGACACTAGCTAATGAGTGGCACAAAATCAACAGGTGGATATATTTGAAATAATTAGTACCATCCATAATTGAAAAAAATGCATTTTGTTGTTGTTGTTGTTGTTGTTGTTGTCTTGTTGCGCATTTGCACTAAAAGCTGTTTGTGGAATAACTTTTTTACGGGTCTTATAGAGGTTATTTTTCATCAAAGTTGGTTGTCAAATTTTCGAACTAAAGCCTAGTTCGTCATCAGGACTATGTCACTGGAGTAGTTGCTGCCACTCAATTGGAAGAGTCCATCCGCAATTATCGTTAATTGTGGTACTTCTTCTTCTTGCTATTTCGATCCCTTCTTCTAGTTTCGTCTTTACTAAGTTTGACTGGTGGGCGATTATTTTACCCGAGTCCCAATTTATGGAGTGTCCACTTGCTTGTATATGTCTGTCTAGCCCTGTTTTGTTCCCAATGTTCCTAATAGCTGCTTGGTGTTCTTTCATTCGGACCTTAATACTTCTCCCTGTTTCTCCTATATAGCTGAGTCCGCAGTTACAGTCGATGCAGTAAATTACTCCTTCCTGCAATTGGATGTCCAATTCTTTCTGCTTTAAAGCTGGCAGGAATTTCTTTATTTTGTTATTAAGATCTGGAGCTAGCCTGATATTATATTTTGCTCCGATCCTTTTCAGTTTCTCGAAAAGTCCCTTGTGGTACGTAATTTTGCTGGTGAATTTGAAGTTGGTTTTCTCCTGCTTCTTTTTTGGCACTTGTTTAAATATTTCCTCAACATATAGGGAGGGGTAATTGTTTTCTGCCAATATTTCCTTTAATTCTTCTTTTTGAAGATCTTTCTGAGTAGCTGAGTTCGAAAATTTGACAACCAACTTTGATGAAAAATAACCTCTATCATCATCATCATCATTGTCAACCATTATCAATCCACTGCTGGACGAAGGTCTCCCCAAGTTTCCTCCACAACGGTCTGTCTTGTGCCAGTCTCCTCCATATCACTCCCGCATATTTACGAATTTCATCCACCCATCTCCCATGTGGTCTTTTTCTGGGTCTTTTCCTGTCCCTTGGAATCCAATCTAAAATTTCGGCTGTCCATCTATGGTCTGTCCTTCTGGCAGTATGTCCAGCCCATTGCCATTTCAGGGATTTAACTCTGATCATGATGTCTTCCACTCTCGTCATTTTTCGGATCCACGAGTTCCTCTTCTTATCTCTCCTGGTTATACCAAGCATGCACCTCTCCATGCTGCTTTGAGTTGTCTGCAGCCTTTGTATGTCTCTTTTAGTTAAGGTCCACGTCTCTGCACCATACGTAAGCACTGGAAGGATGCATTGATCAAACACTTTTCTTTTAAGACATAATGGCATATTGCTCTTGAAAATTATGCTGTTTCTTCCAAAAGCTCTCCAGGCAAGTTTTGTACGCCGATTAATTTCTTCATCAATGTGACCCTCACTTGATATCTGCTGTCCAAGATAAACATACGTATCTGTTATCTCCAGCTTTTCTCCATCAATCGATAAATCTTCATTTCTTGTAAAAGCATTGAACATCACTTTTGTCTTCTGAAAGTTCATTTTTAATCCCACTTCTTTACTCTTGTCAGCAAGTTCCTGGATCATACTCTGCAGCTCTGATGCGGTAGTTGCAAAAATGACTACGTCATCAGCAAAACGAAGGTGGGTTAGATAATCTCCATTAATCTTTATCCCTTTGTTTTCCCAGTTCAGTGATTGAAAGACATTTTCCAATGTGGCATTAAAGAGCTTCGGAGATATGGTGTCACCTTGTCTCACTCCCTTTCCAATTTTTATGTGTGTTGTATTTTCAAACAGCCGAATCTTTGCACTTGCATTTTCATAGATGTTATTAATAATATTAATGTATGCATCTTCAATACCGCAGGATTTCAGAGCCGTGGTAACTGCTGATGGTTTCACCGAATCAAAGGCTTTTTCATAATCGATAAAAGCCATGCACAATGGAAGTTCATATTCCCTCGCTCTTTCAATTAGTTCTCTCAGTACATGGATATGATCTATTGTGCTGTAGCCTCTCCTGAATCCAGCTTGTTCTCTCAGTTGAGCCATGTCCAGTGTTACCTTCAAGCGGTGTGAAAGAACTTTAGTGAAGATTTTATAAACCACTGATAGGAGGCTGATAGGTCTGTAGTTCCTGAGATCCTCAATGTCACCTTTTTTATGTAGCAGGATCATTGTAGCATTGTTCCAATCCTCAGGAATCTTCCCTTCATTAAGGCATCGAGTGAAAATTTGGGCGAGTACTGTTTCAATTTCTCCACTTGCTTCTTGTATGATGTCTATAGTAATTCCATCTTCTCCTGCAGCTTTCCCCTGCTTCATGTTCTTGATTGCATGAGCAACTTCTGCTGGGAGGACTGGAAGAACTCTGGTACTGGTACCTTTCATGATGTCTGGAGTACATGTATCATCCCTTTCATATAGTTTGGAGTAGAAATCTTTCACTCTTGTCAAAATTTCGCCTCTATTTCTTGTTATAGAACCATCTTCTTTTCTCAGAGCTATAATCTGTTTTCTTCCCTTACTGAGATGTCCCTTTGCTATCTTTAGGCTTTGGTTGTTTTCAATTGCTTTCCTCACTAGCTCACAGTTGAATTTCCTTACGTCTTCAGTGATACTTTTTCGTGCTGTCTTGCATAGCTCTATATATTCCACTTTGGAAGTCACATCTTCTTTAGTTGTCCTCATCTCTCTTCTTTTTTGCATCAACCTTTTGGTTTTTCCTGATAATTTGTTTACATGCAACTTGTTCTTAGACCCAGCTAATTTTGTTGCTGTTTCCATAAGAGCTTTGGTTACTTTTCTGTTAACTTCAGAAATATCCACTTCTTCCGATGTTAGGCCTTCTAAAGCAGAGAATCTGTTCTTCAGTTCCAACTTGAAAGTATTATAAGACTCGTAAAAAAGTTATTCCACAATCACTATGAATAGAGGTGCCATAAATGCATTTACAAGTAAAAGCTGTTTGAAAATTCTTGAGATTCATTCAGGCTGTTTTCATATTTCATGCTGCCTCTGTATCATGTGGTTAGTCTTTGTTGGAAAATGTATGACTAGTTTTTATTCATTTTCCTTTGTGTACTTTGACAACGTGGAAAGAACACGTCAATCTCCAGGATGTCTGATTTTTAGTTTTTCTGTTCTTGATATATAGTAAAATTATTTTGGTCACAAAGACCAGTTGTTATATAAAAAAATACACTTGTGATTTATAGATGGCACATGGTATATGTCAAAAAATGATAAAAGTAGTGGTAGAACAAAAAAAACAATATGTACCAACACATCAAAATTAACGTCTCAGTATCTATTAGTTAAATTAACCTGGTTCAGATCCTTGAACTCTGCCAAGTGCAGAGGTGATTTATGGGCTTGACAAAAAAAAAAAAACTGCCCCAAAATTTATTTACTAACTTGGATGCACTGAACACATAAATACTTAATAAAGGTGCCTCTGAATTTTAAGGTATAAAAACTGACTTCGGTTGCATTTATTTGGCCAAGGCCTCTCGCCTGGCTAAAATTTGGTGAATTTTTCAATGTAATTTTGCTTTTGCTTTTTAACACAACAACCAAAGATGACAGAAAACTGCTTTTCCCAAAACACCCACAAATGCCAAAAACATTGAAATAGCATCAGTGAGGCTACGTAACACAAATGGTAAAGAGTGCGTTGACAAAAATAATGTATTGTGCAATTTCTGCACACAACAAAGTAGCACTGCAATATAGACAAAACAGTAAATTCGGAGAACGTCCATACCACTGAATGTCAGTACCTGGCAACAGCACCTCTGTGTCGACGAACGTCTTGACACCGACTGGGCATACTTGCGATGACATTATTGACGAGTGTCTGGGGCAGCTCGTCCCACATTACAAGCAACACATTACGGAGGTCTGCCAGTGTACTGGTGTATGGAACATGGTTATCCAGACGTCACTGTATAGCATCCCAAATGTTCTCAATAGGATTAAGGTCCAGAGACCTCATAATTAGAAAATTACGTTTCTAGTACACACACACACAAAATTGAAGCACCCAAATGTAGTAAGTTGACAATCATGAAAGGAGGTATGCAAATATCTCCCTGCATGTCAAACAATGTTTTGCTGTTAATGAACATCATTCATTCCTAAGATCCAGTATAACAGCTGTCAGAGGCTAGCTGTGAATAATATGGCTACTCTAACCATTGCGGTGAAGACAGTTGTAGCTGATAATGCATCAACGAGAAACTCAAAGATCCTGCGACCAACTGCACTAATTTGAGAGGGGTTGCATCATGGGACTATGGGAAGCAGTGGTGTGCCGTAAACGAATGTCCAGCCACCATGCGGCGGTTTTGGCAGCAGTGGTCATGTGAGGTTTTGCATATATGATGGCCCTGATCAGTCCATGAGGACAACTGGTAGAGACGATTGGTTAATGAGAGACAAGCTTGAACTGCTCTGACAGCCTCGCTGTCTACAACAAAGCGAGATCTTACATTCTCTACACGTTATCTCATATCATGCTCACCATTGTGATATAACTAATGGAGGCAGGACTCCTTTCTCATCAGCTCTTAAGACAAGTCATCAACCACCGTACATCAGTGCCTCCGTCTGAAGTGGTGTAGCACCCATGAATCATGCTCAAGCTTCGAATGGTGTCAAATTTTTAGTGACAAGTCCTTCTTTTGCATTACAGTGGCACATCTTTCCACAAAATTGGGACAAAGTAACAGAAACAAAATGAAACTGTGTTACTTTGTAACTCTAGTAAAAAATTTAAATTTTAAAAATAATACATTCATACACATTACAGTTTCTGTATAATTATATTGTGTATCTTCATATCATTTTTTTTTCATGCTGTCTTTTCAGGTTAATACAAATAAAGCCATACTGTACAAACAAACATGAGGGTAATTATAATAAATAGGGCCGCAGGGTTCATTCTAGGATTAAAAAAAGGCAGGGTGCAGACTTTGAAAAAGGGCACTTTTTTAACTGAAAAGGGCTTAATTCTTTATTTTTTATTTATTTTGTTATCTAAATGGAATAAAGTTGCACATAATAATATGCAAAGGTTCAATTATATGAAAAAGGACACATGCTTTTACTGGAGTTTTGGGAGAACTGTAAATGTTAGTGTTTATCATATCAGTAATAATTTCAGAGTAAGTACCCTTCAAGTAGTATATTTTCATCAATATTATGTCAGAAACACACACAGAGAAGTTTTCAGACAGACTGAAGTTCACGTACACTGTTGTCCAAAAGTTAAGGACGGATCACATTTTTATATAGAAATGAAAAAATTATGTCTGTAGCTAAATTTGGCAGTAGAATTATTGCCAGACCTGAAGCTGAATTTTTTTCAATAGTCTGCAATGCAGAAAGGAAAAGCTAAAAACTGTCTGCAAGATAAAGGGAAGCTTAAATATTATTTTTTGAAATAAAATTTATAGTAAAAGTAGCTTTGCCCTGATAAGAAAAAAAGAGATGCTATTTTATGCAGAATTTAAACATCATCCCTTAAATGGCTTTTGAATTTTTAAAAATAATAATCTGGAAGTATAATTAATAGTAAATAATTTGAAATTCATTAAATGATTTTTTTTTTGCATTTATTTAATCAATAAAACTTTCAGCTGCCTCCTTTAAAGGATGATATATATTGTGCGTTTATTAGTTCCTGCAGCAATTATGTTTTATTGGGAGCCTCATCAGCTGGATTTAGAACAGCTGTGTATGATCATGTCAACTTTGGAAATGATAGTAAATATATATATCACATTTCATTTGTTGGTAAAACTGGTGCCCATATAGAATTTTTGTTTGGAAGCTTTTTGTGCTCTGTGCAAAAATTTACTGAATTTGTGAAAATGTGGTGGAAGTATTTTCATTTATACAATTAAATCCCAAAAATTATAAAATTAAAGTAAGGAACAAGGCAAGACTTCTTGTAAAGCAAAAAATAAATAAATAAATAAAAAATCCCCTCATCAATGTGAAATGAAATTATCTGGAAGTAAATAAAGGAAAAAAATTGTGACCATCAGCTACTGAAATGCTGCATAATCAGTGTTCGAAGTGGGCCAGTATGCCATACCGGTAATTAACAAACATGGAAGTGAGCATACCGCCAGTGAAAAAAAAATCATTATTTACCATGTAATAAATTATAAACCCGTCACAAACTACAGAAAGAAATTAGGATGAAAGCACAGATTTTAATGCAAAAATCGGCAAATGGAATTTTTAACACATAAAATTGATAAATGATTAGCAACTGGGACTGAAAAGACATTAAGTGCTTTACACTTTACAGACATTACACTACAGTTTTAGTGTAGCAGCAGAGCACTTAACACACTGAAGGAAGCAGAATGGTTTTCAATTTAAAATCTTGGTGTCGACCATACCGGCAGTAGCTCTGTACCACTTTGACCACTGTACATAATACCTATATCAAACCGGCCATAGAACAAAAAGCTGAACTTTTTGCCCAGGTGAAAAATCAGAACGCGCAGCGAGAAACTGAATGTAACACAGCACGAGCAAGATGGAATTGTTCACTGTAATTTATTTATGTACGAGCAGATATTAAACTAGTACACACTGTTGTATTCACAATATCAAATTACTGAATTCAAATAAAAATTAAATTGTTCTAAAAGGTATTGCTTCAAACGCAGCTTTTTTGTACTTCCTAGAACATCGGCTCAATTTTCCTCTTGTGTTCCTTTCTTCTCAGAAAGTTCCACGGCCATATTTGTGTGTTTTGTTAACTCTGCAGCTGCCCAACAGTTGCTTAGTTTTTCCTTCTGTTGATGTCATTCCCTTCCCATTTTTTCATTGTCACTTTTTTTAATCCTTTTATTCTTTCAGACAACAATAATTTATCCATCCTGCTGAAAGAACTTTCAGCCTAAGGACCTTGAATGCATGATATCAAAGCTGTCACCACTTTAGATAAATGGTGTAACTTTCAGAATATGAATACTTTTGAACACCATGCATCAATTCGAACAAATTTTCAAACTTCGCCACTTCCGTTTTTGGAAAATTTTCCCACCCTTATCAAGCTTAAGTGAAGACATTTATTGGGGGAAAGTAACATTTAACAACAACACACGAAATTGAGAAATTGCATAAAGAAAAAATTACAATTGCGGGAGAAGTCTTCGCTTCGACCGACTTCAGTTTTCAGATACTTTCCTCTGTTTTTGAGCTGAAATGCAGTATTTGTGGAATAAAATGTTATTTAAGAACACTAATGGGCAGAAGGAACAGTGCGCGATGGGATAAATCTTTGCTGCGTCTAACTTCAGTTTTCTAAAGTTTCAAAGGACGGAATTCCGTCCTCAAACGGAAAGGGAACCCCCCGATTCCCCTCAAACTTTCTGTTCAGTTGTGCATTGATCTCGAGTATGCTCAAAATAATAACGGAAATAGCGGAATTCTTCCATTCCACGGAATAATCTCGGGCCTGAAGACTACAGGAAAATCTTCGCGTCGTCTCAACTTCCGCTTTCGGAAATCGTTGCCCACAGTTTCTTGATGAAATACAAAACATTTATGCAATAACATGATATTTTACAACAGTACTGGACATAGACAACATCGTGAGAAAAAAGAAATTACGATTACGGAAAAAAAACCACTCCGTTTAACTTCCGTTTTCGAAAGTTTTGAAAGACAAATTTCCTTCCCCAGACGGAAAACTACCTCTTCCTACCCCCCCCCTATCTTCAGTTCTGCATCGATCTCGAGATGACCCAAATAATGACCAAAAACAGCGGGATTCCTCTGAAAAATCTCATGTAAGACAAAACAGCTGTGGAAATGCAACAAGGGACATTAAAAATGCGCAGAAGTACGATTTTACTAAACAAAAAAGAGTTTTTTTCTTCACCTGATTTTAACTAAGATGAAGTTATCTGGAAGAAAAAATATTGCGACCGTCAACTTCCGGAATGTCACGGAAACTGAGAACAAAACGTTGCAAACGCTGAAAAATATGGCTCTTGCAAAAAAAAAAAAAATGTACAGCTTTAATGTAACTGAAACAAAGCTATCTGGAAGCTAGAATAGGAAAATTTGCAACCATTAGTTCCCGGAATGCCGCAGCATAATATGCCCATAAAAACGAAGTAGGGACGACAATAAAAAATGTGCAAAAGTGATTTTTGGAAAAAAAAAAAGAAACTTCATAAATCTTACTCAGGTGAAGCCATCTGGAAGAGCAAAAAGAAAAACAAATTGGGTGTTAACTTCCGAAACACCGACAGCCACGAAAACGGAGGGAACGTTAAAAAGGCTTAAAAAATATTGCTCTTGTAAAAAAATAAAAAAAAATGAATCACATATATCTAACTGACACGATGTTATATGGACGCTAAAAAAGAAAAATTGCGGCCACCAGTTTCCGGAATGCAGCGCAAGACGGAAGTGGTGGAAACGGAGACGCTGTTAAAAAGTGCGCAAAAGTATCGCGTCCTAGCTGCTTTTTTATTTTTATTTTTTTTGATTGGAGGTTTAACGACCGCCGTGAGCAACTCAATGGGCTATAAGCAGTCGCCCGTCCCTAATTTAGGGTCACTGGTTCCAGGGAAGGGAGAGAGCCAGTGCCGTAAGACAAACACAACATCCATGCCTGACCGGGATTCGAACCCGGACCCCTTACGGACGAATGATCAGAGGCCAACGCCTTAGACCACTGCGCCACTGGGGCGGCCGTCCTAGCTTCATTATTGAGAGAAAGCAATATTCTTGTTAAGTCAAAGTTACCTGTTTGTAAAACAAGGAAGAAGAAAATTAAAATAAAACTGAACAAGTGTTATTTCATCGTTCTGGATGGTGTAGTGACTAGCATACTCGGGCGCTATCCGGGAGAGTGGGTTCGATTCCCGCTCCAGGACGATGAAATTTAAGTTTTCGGATGTTATCTGACTTACCATCCATGTCATATTTACACCAAAAAACGGATTGCTGCCCCGGTGGCGCAGTGGTCTAAGGCGTTGGCCTTTGATCATTCGTCCGTAAGGGGTCCGGGTTCGAATCCCGGTCAGGCATGGATGTTGTGTTTGTCTTACGGCACTGGCTCTCTCCCTTCCCTGGAACCAGTGACCCTAAATTAGGGACTGGCGACTGCTTATAGCCCATTGAGTTGCTCACGGTGGTCGTTAAACATCCAATCAAAAAAAAAAAAAAAAAAAAAAAACGGATTCACATCTTCAAAATTCAATTTTTACTTGATCTATCGACGAACGTCTGGAAGCGGGATCCAATGTTAAAATCGCGCAAAAATTTCCCTTCCTTTGCTTTAAAATTGAAAAGAATGTTAGAAACAATGAATGTTAAAGAAATAGTCAGAAAAAACAGTCTGCGCACCTTTCCGAAAAACTGCGGCTGGCGTAGTCGTGTTGCGCTGTGTTTGTTCCTGGGGTTGAGTTGAGTAAACAGTTAATGAAATAAATAATATAAACTTTTGAAACTTTGTGAAAGCAATCTTCGGCGTCCGCCGCAGTGCAGTATTGACTGAAGGTTATAATTAGAATACTGATGGCTAATTTCGAGAGGTTTTTAGGATCGTACAAGGTGGGCTGGGAAGGGGAACACGAAGGGTTTGTGCGCTTAGGAGTGGATGCAGAGACGGGAGTGGGGGAGTTGAGGGATCAAATACTGGCCACCTCTTGTATCAGTAATTTGTACAAACTCGTTCCTCCCCCTGTAGTTCAGAGGGCAATTCCTTTTGTCTTAAATCTCACGCTTCCTTGCTGGCGTAGAGAAACAAACAATAAGTGATTGTATCTTATCGGTTCCCGTCTTCTAGGAATCCTAACCAACGAGGGTCATTACGACTTTCTAGACGTAGACGAGAGGTTAATACGAAGTGAGTGCGCTATTTTGGTTTCACAGCAGTGTAGGATTGATCAGAGCTGGTCAGCTCGCGCGTTTTGCGGTTTCCATTTTAGGGTGGTCAGGATGGGATTTTTGAAATTTAAAGGGCAGTAGGGTGCATAATTTTAGCGTGAGGGTGGAAGTTTTCCAACCTAAAGGCGGGCAGGGCGTGCCACCCCGCGAAAAACGCCTAGAATGACCCTGAAATAGCAAACTCAATAGGTATTTAAATAAAATCAATGAGTCTCACCCTTTTCTTCATACAGTGGCAATTTTTCCTTCAATTTATCAAAAGGATTGCATACAGTTCCAAAGTGTGCAGAGCACCAAACTTCTTGAAGATGATAAAGCTGTCTTCCTGTTGGATTTTTCGCACTATTGGCCATGTCCTTAACATCTGCACCTCTAGCCCCCACCTTGTTTTCATGAAATTGTTTTGCCTGACTAACAGTCAAGCCATCACTAAAATATTGGCAGAATTCCTTTTTTACCTACAAGAAAGAGAAAGCATACTACATGCATATAATGTATACACAGAGTGGCCACTTTTTTATGACCACAACCTCAGTACTTCGTTGGGCCATTTTTTGTCTTTAATACTGCGTCGATTCTTCGTGGCATGGACTCCACGAGATGTTAATAGGTGGTTTGTGGAATCTGAGACCATGCTTGATGAATAGCACTTTCCAGGAGTGTGAGATTGCAGGGTTGTGGATCCAGTTGTCCGATGGCTCGTTCAACTTCATCCCACAAATTCACAATGAGGTTAAGATCTGGAGATTATGGGGGCCACCTAAGCAAAGTAAACTCACCGGCATGTTCCTGAAACCAATCCTGTACAATACGAGCACTATGGCAGCACGCATTATCTTGTTGAAAGTAGCCATCGCCATTGGGATAAACCATCCATATGACAGGATGCACTTGGTCTGCAACGATGTTTAGATATGATGTGCCAGTCAAACGTTGACCAACACGAATTAAAGGGCCCAAAGTATGCCGTTGCCTCCACCAGCTTGAAGGGTTGTAGCAATGCATTTGGGGTCCATGCTTTCGTGCTGTTTCCGCCAAATTCTCACTGGGCCGTCGGCATGGTGCAACAGAAAACGTGATTCATGGGACCACATAATTTGTTCCCAATTATAGACTGTCCAATCCTTGTGCGAACTCGAGACGTTTTCTCTTGTTAACTGCAGACAGCAAAGGTGTTCAAACAAGCCTACGGCTGCCATATCCCATCCGATGCAGTGTACGGCGAACAGTGTGTGCAGAGATCATTTGAGGGGATCTTTGATTAAGATGGTCTGTAATTTGCTGCACTGTTGCCCTTCTGTTCTCTGTTACCAGTCTGGACACTCTCCGTTCCGCCCGAGCAATCACTAGTCGATGACGACCACATGTTGCATGTAGAGACCCCGTTTTTAGGCTGACAGTCCAGTCTTTAAACACTTTAACAACAGCTGCTCCGGAACATTTCACGAATGCGGCAGTTTCGGTGATACTCACTCCATGGCTCCGAGCTCCTACAATCATCCCATGTTGAAAGTCCGTCAAAGCGCATTTTTTAGCCATCTCGTCACCAAAAAATCCCTTCTACTACTGTCGCAAGCACTAAGCTTTCCCTTTTTATACTAGCCTCTCCCTCTGACAGCGTGCAGCCATAGCTCATTTGCTTAAAACTGTCAGGTGGTCATAATAAAGTGGCCACTCAGGGTATATATATTGGAAAAAATGGCACATAGAAAAGGCAGGGTGTTTATATGAACTTCACTACTAAATAAAATTCTCCACAGACTTAAGCAATATATCTTGATTTACTATTAGTAAGAACTGATACCTTTTTTTATGTAGTAAATATATCTGACTGTATCCATTAAACATTATAAAAAGCCGCCCCGGTGGCTCAGTGGTCTAAGGCGTTGGCCTCTGATCATTCGTCCGAAGGGGTCCGGGTTCGAATCCCGGTGAGGCATGGATGTTGTGTTTGTCTTACGGCACCGGCTCTCTCCCTTCCCTGGAACCAGTGACCCTAAAATTAGGGACGGGCGACTGCTTATAGCCCATTGAGTTGCTCACGGTGGTCGTTAAACCTCCAATCAAAAAAAAAAAAAATAAACATTATAAAAGTAAAAAAGTGTATTATACTCTGTGAATCTACAATTTTTTAATTGGTTGTTTTTTGCTGATCAGCACAACCTGGTTATTACTGAGGCTGCCATGTTCACAAGTTTTGATGGAAATAACAGAAAGGTATTTGGGCTTTGTCCCGCATAAAGCAAAACTCATCAAATTCTGATTTAAAGGGAGTCAGAAAAAAGGTAGTTCAAGTACCTACATGAAGTTCCATTATTTCCTGCAGCAAAATAGGTCAGTCAATACTGCCATGTGAATTAGAGAAAATGGTTTTGGGTTTAGACCAAACTTAGGCCCACGATCCTCATAAAACAAAGTTCTTCAAAATTTGATTTAATGGAAATCAGTGAGAAAACCATCTCTAAAAAGCAAGAAGGAGGAGTCTTTATCTGTTATGCTCCCAGTTTAAGTAGACTGCATTCATGCTGATTTGCTTACCAGAATGAATGGTAACTGAATCAGCAGGAATACAGTCTGTTTACACTAGGATTAGATTGCACTGGGCTAAAAATGATCATCATTCCTGGGATCAACATCTTTTTGCCAGGTGGTCACTCAACATACAGAAAGTCTTACACATTAAGATTGTGGTTCAGAAAATGTAGAACTAAATACGAGTGGTCATTTTATGCTAGCTGGTAACTTCAGCAGCTCCCTATGTGTGTGTATGATGTGTACACACACACACACATGAAGATACAAGCATCCACACTAAAATCTGCCGAACTGCAAGTCGCAGCTCAAAACCGAGCACATCCCTGTAAACAGAATTAAAAACTGTATGGGGGAAAACTATCAGATTCCAAAAAAATCAATTGAGACCACTTTGAAATTTTTTGCCCCATACACACTAATTAAAACTAGTTTTTTAAGATCTTTTATAGATTTTTAGCTCCTTTTCCAAAACTATTGGTCACCATTCTCGGAAAATTCAATTTCACCAAATAATAAATCTGACAAAATGCACTTATAAGGCCCAGTTCTTGGGATATTTGGAACCGATGCTTTTTTACCTAAAAATTATAGCGGGCAGAATAGTTTGTTACAGTCAAATAAAGAGATCTTACTTATTCTGTGGTGTTATAACACATATATCCATTAAGTCTGGAAATCATTATTTTACACATCCTCAGCTATTTTCACATACCCAAAGCTTTCCTTACCATACACAGTAAAATTCTACTGTACTTATAAAATAAAGCATATATATATATATAAAAAGAATGCAAGCGATCTAAATCATGGTGCATATCAAGTTGCTTTTCTTTTTTGGGGGATGGGTCAAGGTGCTTTAAAAACTATTTCTGTTCCCTTTTTCATAATTCACTTTGTAAAGTGATATTTTTTCTTTAAAGTATGAAAGAAGTTTCAAAATTTTAAGAATCACTGGGTTTTGTAGATTTACACTTATAACACCACTGGAAAAATTATCACATAAAAAAAATCACTTTGTAGGTGATAACACTTTTTTTTTTTCGTTGAAAAGTATGCAAAATGTTTCAAAATTTTAAGAACAATTAGGTTTTATAGATTTACACTTAAAACACAACTGAAAATTTTCCAGCTAAGAGCCGGTGAATTCTGAAATCAGAATAATTCCCATTCAGCCAATGGAAAAGGAGAGATGTAATCCTGTCGTCAGCATTTCTTCTGCTGCTCAGCAGTTTATACAGACTATGGGTATTTGCTAATCGTTTTAGTAGCATATCTCCATTACAGCAGGGAGACCAGATTAACATCCCCAACACGGCAATGCCGCACACCCCTATCACCAACTATGTGGTATGCCAGACAGATACAAGGTTGAAGTTCTGGAAAGCCAAGTGCAGAATCTGGCTTGTTGTTGACCCCGGTAGCTATACCCCAAATCTATGCGCCCTGTTTTCAACTGTCAGGCACAGCGTGTGATTAACATGAATCAGGAAACTACATAATTTTCCAACAACGGCCAAAATGCACTAAACACATGGTGAAAAAGGAGATAAACACAATGATGTTAATAATACACAAGTCACAAGACGAGTTGGAACCTGGAACGCAAAATCAGTTCCCTCCCACATGGGATTGCCAGGGCTCTACACGTCTGCATATGTGTACATACACATACAGACAGTGAGAGAGTAAACACTCATCACAATAATTTTTAAAAAGGTATGGGCTGAAAAATTACAGCAAAATACAGGGTGTCCGAAAAGACTTTCCCTGACTACAAACGACATTCATATCCGCTGTATGTAGGTTACAGATGTGAAACTGGTGCCAAAATGTTGGAAAACTAACCAAGCTTTTCTGTTCCAGGTTTCCGCAACGTGGCTGTAGTGTAGCAGTGTCAGTGTCCAGGAAACCGGAAATGTTCACAAATCATGAACAGAACTTTTTGGCATCTGTAATTCACGTGAGGCCCTACTCACTTGGGACTTCACACAAAAGACTGTCTTACTGCTTCCACCCTTTCAGCTGAGGTTGATGGTCGGCCAGTTCTCGGTAATTCAGCAACGGATCCTGTGGTCTTCAAATTGTCGTACCACGACTTAATGCTCTTGACATCGGGCGGCTTCTCTCCATACGTTGTTTGAAAGTTCCTCTGCACTGTTATTGGTGACCGGGTGTCGTGATACCAGAGGACACACTGAGCTTTTTCCTGATTTGTGAACACTTCAGGGTTCCTGGACACTGACACTGCTACACTACAGCCACGTTGCGGAAACCTTCAACAAAAAAATTTAGTTAGTTTTCCAACATTTTGGCACCAGTTTCACATCTGTAACGTACATACAGCGGATATGAATGAAGTTTGTAATCAGGGAAAGACTTTTCGGACACCCTGTATATTCTGACACTCCCCCTCCTAATGGAAATATCATCAATACAAGACAGAAATAATTAACAACATATTACCTCCTCACTGCCGCCCCGGTAGCGCAGTGGTCTAACCGATGGCCTCTGATCATTTGTCCGAACGGGGCCCGGGTTCGAATCCCGGTGAGGCATGGATGTTGTGTTTGTCTTACGGCACTAGCTCTCTCCCTTCCCTGGAACCAGTGACCCTAAATTAGGGACGGGTGACTGCTTATAGCCCATTGAGTTGCTGACGGTGGTCGTTAAACCTCCAATCAAAATAAAACCTCCTCACTGTCTCTTAACAGCTTTAAAGCATCTGCTACACCAGTGTGATGGTTGTGCTGAATCTTAATTTGTGTAACATAGGGCATTGATTGATTTGATTGGAGGTTTAACGACCACTGTGAGCAACTGAATGGGCTATAAGCAGTCGCCTGTCCCTAATTTAGGGTCGCTGGTTCCAGGGAAGGGAGAGAGCCAGTGCCGTAAGACAAACACAACATCCACGCCTCACCGGATTTGAACCCGGACCCCTTTCGGACGAATGATCAGAGGCCATCGCTTAGACCACTGCGTCACCGAAGCGGCCATAGGGCGTTGGTGGGGACAGTATTAAAAACGTCGTTCTTCTTTGTGTTTTTGTTAACTTTCTTAACAAGAACTTTCAACGTTGATTCATAGTCTGCATTGCGCTTCGATTTTTGTCTTTTTTTCTGCTAGTATGCTTGCAGATCCAGGTTTTCGAAAAGGCAACCCTGAAATGAAAATGTAACTCATTAACAGAAATAACAAGCATTACTTTACAATATAAAGTAGTTTGTTATTTACAAACTACTTTATATTCACTATTTAATTTTTTCAGCCACTAAATTTGGTTTCACTCTATAGGCTATGGACCGATTTCACTGTTTACTGATATATTTACCCTACAGTATTTTCCCCTAAAGTGCAAAATAAAATTTACGAACGTTTGTGTGCAGAAACAACTCTTCCTACAGGGTCACACCAGCCCAACCCTGACACCCTCAATTTTACAAACGCAAGTTCAGTGGGGATTTTCAGGAATTATTAATGCATAATGTGAAGGTTGGAAATACTTCATATTTGTTAATGAAGTCTATAGTTTTTCAAATGTGAAAGAGTCCGCTGAATTTCCAGCTGTGTGAATGGAACAATACCAAAACACTGCCATTTTCCATTATTCGGGAAGGAGGGTGGGAGACTGCGTATGACTCACTATTGGGAGTGAAGCACATAACACACACACCCCAACTCCCTTTGCTTTACTCGTATCAGTAATGTACTATCAGTATTTTATGGGTAACTGAAATCCAGAGAAGCATTGCAGTTACTCATGAAAACCTGATATCAAGACAAACTATGAAAAAAAGGGCTGAATTAATTTAGCTCAATAGATATCTTTTTTTTTTACTATGAGCAATATCGCATAAAAAGAATTCATTCACTAAATATTAGTGGTGGGGAGGGGAGGCGGGCAGACGCGACAGGCATAGGGATAGATATACAGAGTTTTCGTAAACTGTTTTGACAAAAGAAGAGGGCTGATAGTACCCATCAAAACGAACAATATTTACAATGGAACCTGGGGTCGCATTCCACTCTGAGTGTCAGAAAAGAGTAATTTTGAAATACGTACAATAAGCACAAGTCGTCACCTCAGACTTCATTTCTTTCGTGCCGGAGAAGTAGCATATCACCAGAACATCACTCAAACAT
The DNA here is from genome assembly GCA_039090855.1 of Macrothele yani. Classification (NCBI taxonomy): domain Eukaryota; kingdom Metazoa; phylum Arthropoda; class Arachnida; order Araneae; family Macrothelidae; genus Macrothele; species Macrothele yani. The sequence continues at coordinate 154,730,845 of CM077009.1, forward strand.
TTACAGTATGCAAATTGCCAGAGAAAAGACGCAGCATCGACAGTTGCAGCTGATTGGCTTATCAAGGTGCAGTAGACACTTCCTGAATGTCACATATCCCGCACGATGGATTGGACGTGGCGGACCTGTGGCATGACCAAGTCCGGATGCAGTGGGTTCAAGCCCGGTGAGCGTGGAGCTCACCGGACTTGAACCCACTGGACTTCTTCTGGGGGCACATGAAATCATTGGTGTACGAGACGCCTGTGGACTCCGTGGAAGATCTCGTCGCGAGAATCGTTGTTGCAGCGGACAGGATAAACACGACACTATGAGTCTTCGAGAGGGTGCGCCAGTCTTTCTTTCATTCGCTTGTGTGAATCGTGCAACGGCACCAGTGTCCGCCACTTTGAGCATCTACTTTAAGTCTGTCCCTGATCTCCATAAATGATATTGTGCAACTTATGATGTCGTTAATTCTCTTTCTTTGCACTGTTGAAAGTTCAACTTGGACATCTAACTTAACTCTTTTCCGACACTCAGAGTGGAATGCGACCCTAGGTTCCATTGTAAATATTGTTCGTCTTGATGGGTACTATCACCCCTTTTCTTTTGTCAAAACAGTTTACGAACACCCTGTATATGTAGTTAGAGATAGAGGAAGATATACAGATAGAAAGAGTTAAATAGACACAGCCAGACAGAAGAGAGAGATCTGAATATGGAAAGAGATGAAGGGACAAAAACAGAGATATATGGGGGGGGGGGGCAAATTCACGAACGAGGGAATAGCCCGCACACGTCTGAAGCAAAAATTACAGTTTCATTTTGTCGTTTATTATTTTTTTTTATGAATGGAGTGGCAAGTGCCGTACACATTAAAAAACATTAATGGGACATTACAAAACAGAAAAAATAATTAACTCTTGTATGTGGATTGCACACGCTGTGATAATAGACGTAATTACATCTAGTACTATCGCCTATACATTTAGCGATTTTTAACATATCCTCTTCCTTGGTAGCTGACGAACGAAGGACTAGTGACTCCTTTGTATTTTTGGTATCGACAGATGAGTTACATGTTTTTTAACACCGTCCGCAATCTGTTGAGCAACCTTATCCATTTTTAATTGTTTGGGTTACTGTCTAATCACTCAAAGAAAAAAAAATATCCCAGAGACAGATTGCTTCAGCGGCCAGGTGCCATATTGGGTAGTAACCAACGTCAATATTGCCGTTATAAGATCCCACCCACCAGAATCCTAAACAGCCAGTGGCGTGCTTGAATTTCCCCGTAGAGCTGTGGCTCTGGTTAGTTCCGACAAGAATGAACTGGATCCTACCAGGCTGTAACATTAAGCAAAAACAGCGAGGACAGAAAAGATGAGTTGGGACTCACCGTCATCTATTGACGTGGTTTGCATAAACAAACATTGATTCCGTACCATTATTTACATTTGAGTTTTTATTTAAATTCCCGTTCACGTGAACAGATGAATATTTACATTCTAAATTCGTAGTACTTGGGCAAGAGAATTTTTCTGTAGGACCTAGTGTAATTTATGTGTAAATCTCAGTCATCCTTTTTTCTTCAACGATCTAGGGCTGAGATTTTGGTAAATGTGTAAATTAGCGTCTTAAATTATTTCGTCGGAAAAATATTAGTACCTGAAAAAAGTGCGGCGTACAGATTTTAGGGTATGAAAATTAATGGAAAATGGTGCAGAAATTTCGCATTTTAAATGTCTTTTAAATATTTTTATCGCAATATTTACCTGTAAGTGCGATGCTGTGAAGAGACGCTGCCGTAGGATTAACGCATCACTACCGCGACGACATCGACCTAACTTATCGCTACCGCGACGCTTGACATCGGCGCGGTAGCGATTCGTTAGGCCTACGGCAGCGTCTCTACACAGCATCAAACTTACAGGTAAATGTTACGATAAAAATCTTTAAGAGACATTTAAAATACGAAATTAATGCGCCATTTGCCATTAATTTCCATACTCTAAAATCTGTACGACGCACTTTTCCCAGGTACTAATATTTTTCCGACGAAATAATTTAAGACGCTAATTTACACATTTACCAAAATCTCAGCTCTAGATCGTTGAAGAATTAAGAAGGACTGAGATTTACACATAAATTACACCAGTTCCTACAGAAAAATTATCTTGCCAAGTATTACGAATTCAGAACGTAAGTATCCATCTGTTCATGTGAAAGTGAATATAAATAAAATCTCAAATGTAAATAGCTGCCCCGGTGGCGCAGGCCTCTGATCATTCGTCCGTAAGGATTTCGGGTTCGAATCCCGGTGAGGCATGGATGCTGTGTTTGTCTTACGGCACTGGCTCTCTCCCTTCCCCGGAACCAGTGACCCTAAATTAGGGACGGGTGACTGCTTATAGCCCATTGGTCGTTAAACCTCCAATCAAAAAAAAATAAAATAAATGTAAATAACGATACGGAATCAGTTTGTTTATGCGAACTACGTCAATAGATGGTGCTGTGTCCCTACTCATCTTTTCTGTCCTCACTGTTTTTGCTTAATGTTACAGCCTGGTAAGTGATCTAGTTCTTTTTTTTTTTTTTTTTTTTTTGATTGGAGGTTTAACGACCACCGTGAGCAACTCAATGGGCTATAAGCAGTCGCCCGTCCCTAATTTAGGGTGACTGGTTCCAGGGAAGGGAAAGAGCCAGTACCGTAAGACAAACACAACATCCATGCCTCACCGGGATTCGAACCCGGACCCCGTTCGGACGAATGATCAGAGGCCATCGCTTAGACCACTGCGCCACCGGGGCGGCTGATCTAGTTCAGCCTTGGCTTAGTGAAGGATTATCAGCTTCTGTTATTTTTGCTTTTCTCTGTATTCGTCATATACCTGTAACCGCAGAGTCTAAACAAACGGTAAGATGGCGGTGGTATGCTGATCAAGTATGTATCTCACAAAAAAAAAAAAAATATATATATCTTAGCATAGAAAGAAATGTACTGTTGTAAAATCTATGTTGTTTACAAATTTTGAGATCAATTCAGCTATTTAAAATGTGATGTTGCCCCTGAAGGCTAATGCAGCCCGTCATTTTGGGGAAATTGTCGTCCCATTGTTTTTAAATTGTTGAAATACTTTTATAGTTTCATTTCAGTACGTGAAAGATCCCTGGATTGAATTGTGCTTAAAACGAAAATGCAATTATGATGAAAGAATTATGCATGTTCTTTGCCCCAGTAAAATGAGATAAAATTCCATTTTTCCAAGGGGAAAAATAAAAAGGATGCACTTTTTTTCTTGTTCATGAGGTGCACACTAGGTTTCCCCCTTTTTTTGTAAAAATTCTTCGTGTTAGTCCAGTGATAAACCAATTTTTTCATAAGCAGAAAAATTAAAAAGGAAGAATTAACTTGGCAGTTAAAAATTCGAGGGTGTTTTTCATTAATGGTTTTTTTGCAAGTAAAATATAAAAATGTTCCTTCAGATATTTTTAACTCTACTAGTTTTCAGGAGTCGTATTTTTCTCCAAAATTAATTTCTGCAGTGGGTGAGTGTTTATTTGTTTTTTGTTTTGTTTTCTTGCAAATAAAGTGCCAATCATAACACTGTGTACGTTACAGTCATTAAACAAGAAAAAAGTTTTGCTGTGAAGTACAGATAAATGAGAAAAAGAAGCTTGTGAAATACAGTTCAAAATCTCATACAATATGTTTTGAAATCATGGAAGGTGCTGTTTCTTTATTTTTAATCACTGAGATCATATAAAGTGTTCTCCATGTTCCCTTACATGTGAAACAGGACACGGTGCTTAATATATGCAGACAAGCAAGTTGAAATGACATTCAGAGTTTATTTCACGATCATAAGCTGTAAACGTTCCGAAAAGATAACTTTTTGGAGTTACTGTGAAGCCAAAAAATAAAATATAATAGTTTACCAGTATATATATAGTCCATGACAAAATATTCTTCAGGGAAGAAAACCACAAGATTTGATTATCAAGAAAGTGAAAAATAAATTTCACATATTGTCCCAGACACTCCCTACTACAAGGAAAGATCTTCGAGAGCGTGAAGTCTGCTTTCATGAGTTCATGCACGATATATGGAGTCTGATGGGACTAACTTGACCCAGGGTTATTCGCGCTTAAGCAAATTCACGAGAGAAGATAAAACTTTCAAAGAACATGCTCCTTCACACCATTAAAAAGCCTCCTATGCATAATGTATTTTCCAAGCAAATTGACATGAAAAAGTGAGATTTCCAACCATACTCTCCTTCATTCAGGTGGAGAATCTCATCAGTATGATTTGGACTGTGAGAAATTCACAAGGAATAATGGCCTTTTGAAGCATATGCTTTGTCATACAGGTGAAAAACATCATCACTGTGTTCCAAGCAGTTTAGTGCGAGAAGTAACTTTTCTCGGCATATGTTCGTTTATACAGGTAAAAACCTTTATCAGTGTGATGTCTGTTCCAAGCGATTTACACAGGAAAGTCTTTCCCAGCATATCCTGCTTCAAACAGGTAAAAAAACCTCATCAGTGTTATGTGTGTTCCAAGGAATTTACACAGAAAGGCACCCTTTCCCAACATATGGTCCTTCATACTGGTGAAAAACCTCATCAGTGTAATGTGTGTTGCAAGGAATTCACACGCAAAAGCGCCCTGTCCAAACATGTGCTCCTACATACAGGTGAAAAACCTCATCAGTGTGCTGTATGTTTCAAGAAATTCACGAGTAAGGGTGACCTTTGCAAACATGTGCTCCACCATACAGGTGAAAAACTTCATGAGTGTGATGTGTGTTCGAAGAAATTCACACGGAAAGATACCCTTTCCCGGCATATGCTCCTTCATACAGGTGAAAAACCTCATCAGTGTGATGTGTGTTCCAAGGAATTCAATCAGAAAGGTGCCCTTTCCCAACATATGGTCCTTCATACTGGTGAAAAACGTCATCAGTGTAATTTGTGTTGCAAGCAATTCACACGCAAAAGTGCCCTTTCCAAACATGTGCTCCTACATACAGGTGAAAAACCTCATCAGTGTGCTGTGTGTTTCAAGAAATTCACATGTAAAGATGACCTTTCCAAACATATGCCCCTCCATACAGGTGAAAAACCTTATCAGTGTGATGTGTGTTCCAAGAAATTCACACGGAAAGATACCCTTTCCCGCCATATACTCCTTCATACAGGTGAAAAACCTCATCAGTGTGATGTGTGTTCCAAGCAATTCACACAGAAAGGTAACCTTTCCCAGCATATGCTCCTTCATACAGGTAAAAAACCTCATCAGTGTGATGTGTGTTCCAAGCATTTCACAAGGAAAAAGTACCTTTTGAAGCATATGGTCATTCATACAGGTGAAAACCCTTATTAAAAATAATGAGTGTTTCAAACAATTTAGGCTTATAGATCATCCGTCAAAGCATGTGCTCCATCATACAAGGGAAGGTATTAATACAGTTTAGCGGCCACATATAATTACCCCGAATATCTTCCTGAAATGAATTTTGTACAGTAGTCTGATCTCATGATACTAAATCAGTCTGCTGCGCAAGCACTTTTGCTGTTTAAATTGGTGAAAATGAATTTTATAAATTGTTACCTACCCACCGTGATGCTTCAGGCACCCGCCATTTGCAATGGCACGTAAAGTTGTTTTCACTGCAAGAGTGTAGTCTGCTACTTGAAACTTCCGGTTGCCAACCGAAGACCAGTGGATGAGTAAAAGTCTGATCATCATTCTCTCTAATGACAGCCGAGCGGAAAGAGCGTTCAACTACTATTTTGCGTAGGGTTTGAGTAAAAAGGGAAATTTCGTTTTCAATATTTCGCAAACACTCAGAACTAAAATCAGTTCGAAGGCAGATGTAACGTAGATTTTTCAAATAAAATAATTTGGAAAGCAGATATAACCTACATTTTTCAACATTTAGCTACCAATTGTCACGTGCACAACATCGACATTTCATTTTATTATTTAGAAATGTAATTAAGTGTAACGAAATCATTTTGTTAACACAATATCTCTGGAAAATAAGTGTCCTCATTTCATTATTTAGAAATTTAGTTAAGTATAACGAAATCATCTTGTTAACATAATATCTTCGGAAAATAAAGGAGGAAATATTCCCTGAACTTTGATAATTTAAACACATTTTCACTTTCGTACAAAATGTTTGGTAGGCATATAACAGATTTTTGGTAGGGCTAGCGCCCTTCATCCAACAGTTACTAGGAAATTAATGTTTTAATCCGTACAACAAAAATTTCGTCGTCCCAGTAGCCGAGTGGAACAAGACGCTGTCTGCCGCCCCGATGGCGCAGTGGTCTAAGGCGCTGGCCTCTGATCATTCGTCCGTGAGGGGTCCGGGTTCGAATCCCGGTCAGGCATGGATGTTGTGTTTGTCTTACGGCACTGGCTCTCTCCCTTCCCTGGAACCAGTGACCCTAAATTAGGGACGGGCGACTGCTTATAGCCCATTGAGTTGCTCACGGTGGTCGTTAAACCTCCAATAAAAAAAAAAAAAGAATCCCGATGAGGCATGGATGTTGTGTTTGTCTTACGGCACTGGCTCTCTCCCTTCCCTGGAACCAGTGACCCTAAATTAGGGACGGGCGACTGCTTATAGCCCATTGAGTTGCTCACGGTGGTCGTTAAACCTCCAATAAAAAAAAAAAAAGAATCCCGAGGAGGCATGGATGTTGTGTTTGTCTTACGGCACTGGCTCTCTCCCTTCCCTGGAACCAGTGACCCTAAATTAGGGACGGGCGACTGCTTATAGCCCATTGAGTTGCTCACGGTGGTCGTTAAACCTCCAATAAAAAAAAAAAAAAGAATCCCGAGGAGGCATGGATGTTGTGTTTGTCTTACGGCACTGGCTCTCTCCCTTCCCTGGAACCAGTGACCCTAAATTAGGGACGGGCGACTGCTTATAGCCCATTGAGTTGCTCACGGTGGTCGTTAAACCTCCAATAAAAAAAAAAAAAAGAATCCCGAGGAGGCATGGATGTTGTGTTTGTCTTACGGCACTGGCTCTCTCCCTTCCCTGGAACCAGTGACCCTAAATTAGGGACAGGCGACTGCTTATAGCCCATTGAGTTGCTCACGGTGGTCGTTAAACCTCCAATAAAAAAAAAAAAAAGAATCCCGAGGAGGCATGGATGTTGTGTTTGTCTTACGGCACTGGCTCTCTCCCTTCCCTGGAACCAGTGACCCTAAATTAGGGACGGGCGACTGCTTATAGCCCATTGAGTTGCTCACGGTGGTCGTTAAACCTCCAATAAAAAAAAAAAAGAATCCCGAGGAGGCATGGATGTTGTGTTTGTCTTACGGCACTGGCTCTCTCCCTTCCCTGGAACCAGTGACCCTAAATTAGGGACGGGCGACTGCTTATAGCCCATTGAGTTGCTCACGGTGGTCGTTAAACCTCCAATAAAAAAAAAAAAAGAATCCCGATGAGGCATGGATGTTGTGTTTGTCTTACGGCACTGGCTCTCTCCCTTCCCTGGAACCAGTGACCCTAAATTAGGGACGGGCGACTGCTTATAGCCCATTGAGTTGCTCACGGTGGTCGTTAAACCTCCAATAAAAAAAAAAAAAAGAATCCCGAGGAGGCATGGATGTTGTGTTTGTCTTACGGCACTGGCTCTCTCCCTTCCCTGGAACCAGTGACCCTAAATTAGGGACGGGCGACTGCTTATAGCCCATTGAGTTGCTCACGGTGGTCGTTAAACCTCCAATAAAAAAAAAAAAAGAATCCCGATGAGGCATGGATGTTGTGTTTGTCTTACGGCACTGGCTCTCTCCCTTCCCTGGAACCAGTGACCCTAAATTAGGGACGGGCGACTGCTTATAGCCCATTGAGTTGCTCACGGTGGTCGTTAAACCTCCAATAAAAAAAAAAAAAAGAATCCCGAGGAGGCATGGATGTTGTGTTTGTCTTACGGCACTGGCTCTCTCCCTTCCCTGGAACCAGTGACCCTAAATTAGGGACGGACGACTGCTTATAGCCCATTGAGTTGCTCACGGTGGTCGTTAAACCTCCAATAAAAAAAAAAAAGAATCCCGATGAGGCATGGATGTTGTGTGTTTGTCTTACGGCACTGGCTCTCTCCCTTCCCTGGAACCAGTGACCCTAAATTAGGGACGGGCGACTGCTTATAGCCCATTGAGTTGCTCACGGTGGTCGTTAAACCTCCAATAAAAAAAAAAAAAAAGAATCCCGAGGAGGCATGGATGTTGTGTTTGTCTTACGGCACTGGCTCTCTCCCTTCCCTGGAACCAGTGACTCTAAATTAGGGACGGGCGACTGCTTATAGCCCATTGAGTTGCTCACGGTGGTCGTTAAACCTCCAATAAAAAAAAAAAAAAGAATCCCGATGAGGCATGGATGTTGTGTTTGTCTTACGGCACTGGCTCTCTCCCTTCCCTGGAACCAGTGACCCTAAATTAGGGACGGGCGACTGCTTATAGCCCATTGAGTTGCTCACGGTGGTCGTTAAACCTCCAATAAAAAAAAAAAAAAGAATCCCGATGAGGCATGGATGTTGTGTTTGTCTTACGGCACTGGCTCTCTCCCTTCCTGGAACCAGTGACCCTAAATTAGGGACGGGCGACTGCTTATAGCCCATTGAGTTGCTCACGGTGGTCGTTAAACCTCCAATAAAAAAAAAAAAAAGAATCCCGATGAGGCATGGATGTTGTGTTTGTCTTACGGCACTGGCTCTCTCCCTTCCCTGGAACCAGTGACCCTAAATTAGGGACGGGCGACTGCTTATAGCCCATTGAGTTGCTCACGGTGGTCGTTAAACCTCCAATAAAAAAAAAAAAAGAATCCCGATGAGGCATGGATGTTGTGTTTGTCTTACGGCACTGGCTCTCTCCCTTCCCTGGAACCAGTGACCCTAAATTAGGGACGGGCGACTGCTTATAGCCCATTGAGTTGCTCACGGTGGTCGTTAAACCTCCAATAAAAAAAAAAAAAGAATCCCGAGGAGGCATGGATGTTGTGTTTGTCTTACGGCACTGGCTCTCTCCCTTCCCTGGAACCAGTGACCCTAAATTAGGGACGGGCGACTGCTTATAGCCCATTGAGTTGCTCACGGTGGTCGTTAAACCTCCAATAAAAAAAAAAAAAAAGAATCCCGATGAGGCATGGATGTTGTGTTTGTCTTACGGCACTGGCTCTCTCCCTTCCCTGGAACCAGTGACCCTAAATTAGGGACGAGCGACTGCTTATAGCCCGTTGAGTTGCTCACGGTGGTCGTTAAACCTCCAATCAAAAAAAAAAAAAAAAAAAAAAAAAAGACGCTGTCTTCTAATCGTCCGCTATGGATTCGGGTTCGAATCCAGATTTTATCCACAAACAAATGGAAATATTTACAAAAACAATGTCTGATTGGTCTTTGTTTTTCCGTGAATTGCATAAGGAGTTTGTCGAGAAGACCAGTCAAACTTTGGGAAGTACAGGAAAGATCATAGAAGTTGACGAATGTGAAATCGGCAACACAAAATTCCATATCGGTTCGAAGCAATAGGATGCGGCACCAAAAATTCATTTCTGGTACTAGTTAAATAAAAACAGGACCTCAGGCATCCTTATGAACGTCATCCAAAATTTTAATATACGAAAGAATGTCCTCAGAAAAAATGCCCACTTCTCGAAAATACACTCAGGCAAACTGAAATTGACTTTTACTCATCCACTGGTCTTCGGTTGGCAACCGGAAGTTTCAAGTAGCAGACTACACTCTTGCAGTGAAAACAACTTCTAATAATCATATTTCACGCATTTTTTTCTCAAAAATTATTAAAAGAGTTTTGAAGTACTTCTACTTGCGCACGATTACACGTTGCATCACACTCTTCGGAAAGATACACTCCACTCCTGTTGTATTTTATGAAATAATCCATCTCTTTGTAAAAAACAAATATGCGCCTCAACAAAATGTTACAACAAACAAGGACTCTAATGAAACAAACTTAACACGTGCGAAACACAAAGTTTTTTCCCCAGCGAGATCACCAATTTGAACAGCAAAAGTGCTTGCGCAGCAGACTGATTTAGTATCATGAGATCACAGACTACTGTACAAAATTCATTTCAGGAAGATATTCGGGGTAATTATATGTGGCCGCTAAACTGTATTAATACCATAAATTTATTGAGGATTGAGAAATATTAAATATTCATAGTGATATATGATCTTCCTACACACTATATTTTGCCAATTGAAATCTAGCTATTGAACGTGAAAGATGTCTGAAGGTGTAGTTAGTATCTTAAATTATTCTGCTGAAACTTTAAGGAAAAATTATGTACATATTTCAAAGTTTATAGTTTGATGGAGAATATGTTGAAAAAAATTCGGCTTTACAATGCATTTTAAAGACTTGTGCAGGAAAACTTACCTGCAAGCACAGGAATATGAACAAATGCTGTGATGACTCTGCCCCCTCTGACGCAATGACATCCAAGGCTCTGTTGCTGATCTTCAGGTCATGCTGCCGTAGCCACTTTTATGGGTTCCCCACAGCGGTTCGATGCATATTACTTTTCCAGAGCAAAGCCTATCAGTGCAAGGTGCAAAGGTTCACTCTCATAATTTTTGCCCATAAAATAGTTATCCCATCCGACACAAAGATCATCGTCCGGCAGAAGCCTTAAATGATGTCAGAGTGAGGGCAAGATTTTATCTTTTTTGCTCACTAGCAAATTTTGCTAGTGACCAAATAGTTTGCTAGCAAAACATTTGCATGACTAGCAAGTAAAACTAAATCACATCGTAACTTATTTTCTAATAAAGTTACACAGAAATTTAAATATGTGTATAAATATTTTGACTTACCTTTTTGAATAATGAATGGAATCTTAGATAAGTTTAGTGACTTTATTATTAATTTCTAATAAATTCTCATACCACATGAATATATTTCACTGACATTCTAATTCAGATTTCTTACCATATGGTTTACGCTCAGGGTGTCTGACTTTGTCATCATACCACTTTATAACTGCTGACCGTGGATTAAAAATCTCTTCTTGTGGCCCTTCTACAGTATTTCAATTGTCATCAGAGCATTTAAAGTTTCAACAGACAAATTGTTCCTCCAATCCCCTTGTATTCTTTTTAAAAACTGAATCCCACCTCACAACATGCAGTATTAAGTGGAAGTATCGCACAAATTTCTGCTAAACTTAATATGTTTTTATAGGTTTCATATTTTTCTTGGAACATCCTGCTCCAAAAATGCTTTGACCCTTTTTTCATGTCACTTTGATGGTTGTTTGCAGCATCCACTTTTAATTCAATAAATTCTCCACTTACGTTGAATAATTCAACTCCACACTTTTGCAGTGGTTCCTTAAAATGCTCAACCATTGTCAATATTTCAGAATTTGCATAATTTTTTAGTTCTTGAGCAACACTTGGCCAATTTGCTACTTCAGATACTGTTGAAAGCTTTAATATTCCATCGTCTTGCAAAGTTGCAAATGTAAAATTAATATTTTCTAAAACTGTATCAATTAAAACATTTTTTTAAATGTACAGCATCAGTTCTTTTTTTTTTTTTTTAAGATTGACCTTTAAATGTACAATTTCCAGAAAGATGATCCACTTTAACAGTATTTGTAAATTCATGTAAGTTAATGCCTTCTGAAACTTTCATTTCATTTAGCTTTTCCTGAACACTGTGAAGTCTGTTAAGTATTTGATGTAAACTTATGTTGTGTGTTTGTACGCAGAGAGAGAGTTGAGCTATTTCACCCAGTACATCTGTGAAAAAGTGTAAATGCAGTACGAAAGTATAAGTCAGACAGTGTTTCAGAATTCCTTGTGCTACCACCTTTTCATCAGATGATCCAGAAACACAGACATCTTCCATCTGCCTTCCAGTTATTAATCAAACCTTGACACGCGCTGTGATGGCGAGGTATCCATCTTACACCATCTAATCTTTGTGGAGCTATTATATTTTCATTGCATATTGATGCAATATCTTTTAACATGGTCCTACGTTTAAGAGACCTTGAGTAAAACAGTAGTCATATATGTTTTTGAAAAAGCCGATTTCATGGCCAACTCCAGGCGATGAGACATGCAGTGAATATTAACCAACCAAGAACAAGCATCTTTTATTTTAGCCCCAACTCCAGATTTTTTCCAGTCATAACTGCAGCACCATCAGTTCCCAAACTAACAATTTTATCCATCCACTGAGGAAAGTTCAACTTGTCTGAAAACTCTGTGTTTATTGCCTTTAAAATGTCATTAGCAGTAGTAGATTTTAAATCAACTAATTTAATAAAGTGTGTCAGAGGTTCTCCTTGATTGACAAACTTGGCACATAACACCAATTTACTTGTTGTGCAAATATCCGTAGATTCATCAATCATCAGAGAGAAAAACCGAGCATTTCTTAGTTTTGAACACAATGTCTCACAGATATCATTACCAATGAAGCGAGTAAAAGTACTGCAAGCTTTATCGTTATGATAGGTAACCCCAATATCTGATTTACCTTCAGTTATCCTTTTGTGACAGGAAATAAATTTTTCAAAGAATTTAAACTTTACCTCTGATTTTGCCACAGTGTATGTAATATGAAATAATCTGTCCATCTTTTTCAGAAGCTCTTCTTCTGCTGTTCTAAATGATTTCACTATAGCAGTATCACATAATTCACTTTCCTTGGAAGCTTTTACTAATAATGCTGTCAGATGATCAGAAGATTTGCTATGTGCAGAAACAGATTCTTTTTTTACATTTTGAGTCTGATACTTCTTTATGCCATACTCACGACAAATTTCGCACCAAATTTCTTTCACATGTGAAGGAGATGTATCTATTAAACTGTAATTAATCCAATTCCGTTTGTTGGTTAATCTCCAGTTCTGTACAGTAGCAACCTTCAGATTTTTAACTGCAGTTGTTGTACACAATTTTCGCTTAAGGAAACTATGCTGAGACGAATGATCACCACGTGATTCACCGGCTATCGTGCTTTGATTTCCTGTTCCATTGCCTGGCGCGGTGGAGTTTTCGATATCTTACACGGAATTTAAAGCATTGTTCTCATTTTGAGATGAAGGCTTTTGATCAGAAGTTTGCCGTCGCTTGTTTACAAATGAATGCAAAGACAACTGTCGACTCACGATTAAAAAAATAAAGCAAATTAAACACGAAGGTACACTTAACAATAAACGAGCCTACGTAACACGTGGTTGTTCACTCAAAGAATCCGAAGAGCGCAAAATATATTGAAACTACCCCAACAGAGACAGGGTGAACACAGGATTAACTGGAACTCTGACGTCATGAAGTCGACTGCAGCGTACCATCGGTCTCTTACAAAACTAGCCATTGATTGACAGCCCAGTAGGAATCATGTGATTTGTTCCATTTGAACTCTTGCTAAAGTGAAAGACAAATATTTGAATTCATACACACTGCATATCTGCCAATTACCACACAATGCCATAGTTTCTACGGAATTAGTTGTCTGACTACGGAACTCACTATCAAAACTACAAATTCTACAAATTTTCATTTTGTTTAAAATTTTTCTTTTGCTGTTATTTTCATGATATACACGAGATTCTTACAGGGATTCGTGGAATCCCGCATTTTTTTTTTTTTTTTTTTTTTGTTATCAGTTAGATCATTTTGAAGATTGATATTTGGGAGAGGGAGGGAGGGTCGTTTTCCATCTGGAGAAAAAATTTCGTGCTTCAAAACTTTCGAACACAGTAGTGAAACGGAGTAAGAAAATTTTGCCATAATCGCAAATTTTTCTCCCAATGTTGTCTTTGTGTCTGCTTTTCTTGTTAAATATCATTTTATGGCATAAATGTTTGCATTTTAGCTTGAAACTGTGGAGAACAATTTGCAAAAACGGAAGTTGGCTGCTGCAAAATTTTTCTGTAATCTTCACGCATGAGATTCTTCCGCGAATTCAAGGAATTCCGGCTTTTTTCGTTATTATTGGAATTCCGTCTTTAGGAAACTAGAAAACGAAAGGTCGACGGAATTCGGATTTTTTCCGTTATCATAATTTATTTTTTCTCACGATGTTGCCTCTGTCAAGTATTATTGCTCAATAACATTTTGCTGGATAAATATTTGTATTTCAGCTTGAAAATACGAGGAAAATTTCCAAAACCAAAAGTCAGACAAAGCAAAAGTTTCTTCCATAATCGTTTACCCCTCCACGAACACGAAGACGTTTCGTAAAAAAGCGTCTATCTATGCCACGCAATAAGGCTAGTTACTGTGGATAAGACTTTTGCCAGTGTTGGCAGGCTATTTTCCAGTAACATTTTGGTTTGCTTCTTTCGGTTTTGTCTACCATCCTAATAAGTGGAATTATTCTTGCTTATTCATCACTGATCATTAGAGCGCAGTATTTGATGTATGCACGACTATCAAGACTTGTGGAAGTAGGAGATCGCTTGGCTTAGGGTACGACAGGAGTTGAGGACAAAGTTCGTGGGGCAAAAGAAGGGAGGGTGGCAGAGCAGGTGGTCCAACAACCGATCCATCCCAGAGCTCTGGGTTGCCACAGCAACCATTGCCGACGTCACGTTCAGTTTCTGTAATAGACCAATGAGGGCACGATGGAGAGGAGTTTCAATGTGCTTCTACGACAGTTCCCACTGGAAGGGATGAAAGATATGGGGTGGATGGGTATTAAGTGTCGAAAGGGAATCGCTGATCGTCGCTGTTTTAACAAATGATAATAGAAACTGTTATGTAAACTTCATGGATTGATAATGATTTTTGGTTACTTTAAATAAAGAAATTACCTTACTAGCAATATTTGCTACTGCAATTTTTTTTCACTAGCAAATTTGATTTTTCACTAGCTATTTGCGAGTTGGTGAAATCGCACCCTGGTCAGAGAGCAGTGCTAAAAGTAGGCTCACGGCAACGTTCATTCACATCTCCATGTTTGTAGGTATGTTTTGTGGAAAAAATGTGTAAGATGTGTTGTAAAGCTGTAATTCCCCATTTTCTATCAAATTACATACATTAAAATATGTATACAATTTTTCTCAAAAGTTTTAGCCAAATCATTTAGCATAATAAGCTATACCTTTACCAATATGGATGTAATAAAAAAATTTAGTTAATATTTTCGAAGATGGATACTTTGTTTTACTAAACATTTCTGCCAGTGGTAGTAATATTTCACGTTTTTGTACGCACACAATTTCATCAAAGCCATGTTAAGTATGCTGTGCAGGGAAGCCAAAATCTAGTTTCTTTACATCTGAGAACTGTAGGCAGCAGGTATACACTGAAGAGCAATTGAATTAGAGACAGCTGATGTTGTGCAAATGTGGCTCTGTTGGTGGCCCTGTAAATGGAAATCACATGACGTATGCAGTGATCCGACAATATAAGGAGTGATGTGACAGGAATCGGTAAGAGTCGGACACAGTATGGGTAAGACCAAGGATCTAAGCGCATTTGATCGTGGGCAAATTGTTGGGGCCCGACGAATGGGTCACTCCATCTCGGAAGTCTTGCAGGCACTGGGATTTTCACGAGCCACTGTGTCACGGGTGTACCGTGAGTACATCAAATCCGGTAAAACAGTCCCTGCAAGGGCCAACTGCTGTGGACAACAGCGTGTGGATGAGCTGGGTCTTCGTCGGCTAGCTCGCGTTGTAACAGCGGATAAACGGGCCACAGTGCAAGAAATCACTCGGCAATTTAACGCTGGTGCACAAAAACGAGCAGTCACACCATTCAGAACCATCTCCTCGCTATGGGGTACAGAAGCCATCCTCCCACGAGGGTACCGCTGCTGACCGCTCATCACAGGGTGCAAAGATTAGCATGGGCGCAGGAACATCGCCACTGGACCCTAGACATGTGGGAAAATGTTGCCTGGACTGATGAGTTGAGATTCACGTTGGTACATGCGGATGGTAGGATACGAGTATGGCACAAACCACATGAAGCGATGGATCCTTCTTGCCAGCAGGGTACTCTTCAAGCTGTTGGGGGTGGCATTCTCGTCTGGGGACTGTTTATGTGGACTAAAAGGGGACCCCTGGTACGTGTGGCATCGTCCCTCACAAGTCAACGTTACCGGGATGTCCTGGGCGACCATTTGCGCTGCCCCGGTGGCGCAGTGGTCTAAGCGATGGCCTCTGATCATTCGTTCGAACGGGGTCCGGGTTCGAATCCCGGTGAGGCATGGATGTTGTGTTTGTCTTACGGCACTGGCTCTCTCCCTTCCCTGGAACCAGTGACCCTAAATTAGGGATGGGCGACTGCTTATAGCCCATTGAGTTTCTCACGGTGGTCGTTAAACCTCCAACCAAAAAAAAAAAAACTACCATTTGCTCCCGTTTGTGCGTCTTCAACATCCCCACTGGGGACCTCATCCTGCAACAAGACATTGCACCGTGCCATCGCTCCCAAATTATATCCAAATGGTTGAATGGACACTCCACCGACGTGACCTTGCTTCCTTGGCCAGCTAGGTCACCTGACTTCAATCCCATCGAGAGAGATGTTTGAGGCTCTGACCCCCCTCCATCAAATCTTCGTGAACTGTGGTAGCTTGTTCAGGGGTCGTGGATCCGTGTGGCTTCCCAACGCTTCCGGTGTCTTGTCGAGTCCATACCGGGACGAATCGCTGCCATCATCAGGGCAAAAGGTGGTGCTACACGTTACTAGACAGGTATCTCTAATTCAATTGCTCTTCAGTGTACTGCGTAGCTGTGCTCATATGTATGGAGAACAGGATGCACAGCTTTTATATAAGTTTGAGTAATTGGAAAACTATCATTAGATCGCATGACATTTGTAGATCAAAACCTGAGAACTATGCATGTCCTGAAAAACTCGTCATTGTAACTCTCTGGACATAACGTAGAGACTCGTACAGTAAATAAGTAAAGTAATAAGTCGAAAAAAGTAAAATATAAGATATTTTTCAGACCTTTTCGCAATTGTATTACACCTTCAGTCACTATGAATAATTACTGATATCATAGTTAGAGGTAAAGAAACTGGCTGCTTGCATTCCTGCAGAGTATGCTCAAAATATTTTTCTAATGAAGTTATATGAATGCAAAAAACATGTGACATGTTATTTGTACTATCACGAATGTTTAAGTCCCAAAATGAATGTACTGGATTATATAGAATTCATAAAAGCAGCTGTGTGTGTATCTTCTAAATGATTAATTACTCAAAGTTGTTAAGTTATTTTAAATTGAACTTCAGAAAAACTGGCTTATAACGAGTTCGTATTTAGTGAAATCCAGAATTTGAACAAAACAGGAACATTTGTTTAGTGTGAAATTGTCAATTCAAACTTAATTTGATAATTTTTAATGAATAAAATCGAATGAAATCCCGGGATTTAACAATTAAAAGAAGGGTTAAGATGATCACTTTTAACAAGTAACAAAATTTAAAGAATTTCCATATTTAATGAGGCAGGGAAATTATGCTACACACTCTCTCGAATGGAGGGAAAGGTATGCTGACAGACAAGACAAAATTGCAACAGCACAGTGGAATCTCTGTGTTAATGGAAGAATGTTGATAGAAAAGCAATGGGAATGTGTGCATCAAATGCTCAACAAAGAAGTTTTGCAAGAGAATATCCACCACCATTTAAAGAGGAATCAAATACATGCACCCTACTCCAAGGTAAAAAGAGGGTAGATGGGATTCATGCGCAGGCCTTAAGTACATTTCTGGGTGACGATTGCAGAGAGGGATAGGGGAGTAACGGCTTGGTGATGTGGCCTATAGGGAAACATAATATAACATTTTGTGGATTGCATCTATTGCCCCTTTCAACCTGCAAGTGCACATTGCATTGGCAAGATCGATGCTTCTTTTACATCACATGTGCATTTAAACAGCAGCCAATTTTATGTTGCATCAAGCAGGAAATCCTAAACATTCATAAGTGGCAAAATGCCTAAGAGAAAGATGTTCTGTAAATGACAAAGTAAGCATCATTAGAGAGCTACAAAATGGAGGAAAATTTTTGCCTTATGTTATGATATATAATATAAACATACATGCATATTTTTACATTGTGGCATTTTCACTCAAAAACGAATTTAGTAAGTGCTCATGCTTAAAAAGGATTTCTGTCATTTCTGAGCTCCTCCTTAAAATAGGATATGTATTCATTTTGGTTGTTTTCATAGGTTAAATTAACATGCTATTTATAAGTGCAACTTAGCACTTGCCACTCGGTGATTAAGTTGCAACTTTGACGATTAAATTTATTTTTAGTGGTCGCCAGTTTGGCCATTTGTTATTTTTAGTGCCAATTTACAAAAGTATGATTATTCAGAGGTAAAAGCAAGTGAAATCAGTCTTAACTAAAGATGGCAAAAAACCTTGATGTTTTTGAACATCGAAGTTTTGCCACTGGTAATCAATGTTTAAACATCAATATTGCGGAACTCTTTCAGTGCGACGGCGATTGATTCATCGGCCAGGGCGTGGTGTGCTGAATGATCAGCCCTCGATTTTGACCGAAGTAGTTCCTGAATCAAACAGCAGATATCTGCATGAATGATCATATCATTTATTAATCATTTTGTATTGAAATGAAATCTCCACGAATTGTACCATCAAACAGCAATATTATTGAAAAAATCATGAGAATGTACAGTCAGTAAGAATCACATCGTAAGTTTGCGTTCGCTGTAGTCTCTCCACGCACTTTCCACTTTCACCACGTGACGAGAGGAGGGCAAATTTTAGCCAAAACATTTCCTACTACAGTTGAGGCAGGACTCTTCACATGGGATTGTGGATGAATTATAGAACATTAATTACACTGTCAGAAATAACTTTTTCTAGTCCCGCTCAAAGTGCAATAATGCACAACTCGTGGTCCAGTGACAACAGCATGTTTTTTTTTTCTTGCGGACTTTGTCGCGCAAAAGAACGAAATGTGTTTCGTTACTAGAAACTCTTCACATTATTCATTTCATTTTTCCCAAACAAACAGACACAATAGCAAAACTCAACGAATTATGAATCCCCCAAATCTTTTTCCAAATTTGTGTGTTAGCTGAGGACGAACTTTATTGACAGCTTGTTCCTCAGTATTTGCAGACATCTGTTTTAAATCACCTTAGAATAACATCAACCTGTAAGATCTTTATAAAGTTCAGGGAAAAATTTCTTTCCAAAATATTAAAATGTATGGAAAGTACAGCTTTTTCCCTTGAAGCTTGCAATTCTAAGAGAATGGATTAGTATTTCTGGCATATAACACACATTTCATGTAGCACTAAAAGGTCTTAAACCTCAGTGTTTCAGAAGCCGATACATCGAAAAAATATTGAGGTTTCATTACCAATGTTTGAAACTGGTGAAGACTGTGTATTGCAAAATGAATTTCTTTTAGTTTCATTCTTGTAAAGAGGAAAGGAATACCATATTTTTATGTCCTGAATTGACTGTTTTGTTTGATGTTTCATTGATGAAATTGAGTTCTTTTCGTTGATGCTACAGGAACCGATATATAAAAAAAACCATAGAGGTTTCAACCGATACGTCGAGCGTTTTAACAGATATTATTGGTAACTCGATTTGATTTGGTGACTGATCGTCATTATATTGAGCAGAGATTTTACTCACCGATGTGCCCCTTTACTGCTGCCGATGGAAAAGTACAAATTAATCGGCTTATTGCAAAAACATCAAAACATCGAAGTTTTTACTGATATGTGGTAAATTTCCACCGATACTATCAATGTTTTTGGAATGAAAAAACCCACAGGAGAAAAAAGATTTACAAATGGTTTTTATTTTGTGCAGTGAGTGGGTTTTATGTTCATATAAAGCCATCCATGTAAATAATAGCAGTTACATTAAAGTTCCTATTAATCCCCCCCCCACCCCGATCATTTATTTTATTATGCTGGAGGTTTCTTTTTGGCCACAAGATTTGTTAACTTACCAGCCAGTTTATTATTATTATTTTTTTTTGTGGTCACTAACTTTTTTGGACTTACTATCTAAAATTCCAGTTTGCGCCTATAAAGCTATTGTAATTCTAATGTTGCATGTATGCCAGTTCTGTTATGAACAGATTTGCAATTTACCTTTCATTACTGTTCTAAAGGTACACTTTTTTGCACGTTTATTTTCACTCGTGTGACGTTCTCTCGAATTGTTTCCAAATTAAAAGGTATAAATATAATTTTTGAATATAATCTGTAATATATATCTGGAAGCATTTCTGCATGGCACCAAATTAGGTAGATAATATGTAATATATTTACAGATGCATGCATGTGTAGTGTCAAAATAGACAATTCTAACAACATTCATGTGTGCAAATTGCTCTTAGTTCATCACTTGTTCCTGTTCGCAGAGAGCAAAAGTGAGTTGGGCCACTCCATAGCTCACTGATGAAAGCGCTGGTGATTACCATTCATCCGAGAAGGGTTAGGGTGTGATTTCTGGTGAGGCATGGATGTTGTGTTTGCCTTACAGTACTGGTTTTCTCCCTTCACTGAAACCAGTGGCCCTAAATTAGTGATGGGAGACAGGTTTATCCCACTGAGTTGCTCATGGTGGTCATTAAACCTTCTGCCGGGGAAAAACAAAAGTGAGTTGCAGAGCATGAGGAGGTAGATGTATGAAGTTACTATGAAATTCCAGCAGAGTATTAACAAATTAAAAACAGTTATGGGTTTTTAGTGTGGAAGTGTCAGTACTGAATGCAAGATCAGTCTCAATAGGCTGGGTGAATGAATTTGTATATTGACGAATCATGTTTGACAGAGAAAACAAATTAAAGGGTGAAATTACTAGGTGAATGAATTCCTCTTTGAAAGTCATAACTGTTTTTGAAGGATTTCGCTGGAATGATGAGCTAAAGTCCTGACTGGCCTATTCTAATGCATGACAGTGAAACCTGGCTGGGTACCGCAGAAGAGACATAGGAGACACTTGTGTGCTGGAGAGATGCATTACTTACTGGGGGTTTGTAGCAAGACACATTCTAAGATCACATTAGGATTGAAGATGTGTTGCAGTGAAACCTGGGTACTGCAGAAGAGACATACGAGTCACTTCTGTGCTGGAGAGATGCATTACTTACTGGGGGTTTGTAACAAGACACATTCTAAGATCAACATTAGGATTGAAGATGTGTTGCAGTGAAACCTGGGTACTGCAGAAGAGACATAGGAGTCACTTGTCTGTTGGAGAGATGCATTACTTACTGGTGGTTCGTAGCAAGACACATTCTAAGATCACATTAGGATTGAAGATGTGTTGCAGTGAAACCTGGGTACTGCAGAAAAGACATAGGAGTCACTTGTATGCTGGAGAGATGCATTACTTACTGGGGGTTTGTAGCAAGACACATTCTAAGATCACATTAGGATTGAAGATGTGTTGCAGTGAAACCTGTGTACTGCAGAAGAGACATACGAGTCACTTCTGTGCTGGAGAGATGCATTACTTACTGGGGGTTTGTAGCAAGACACATTCTAAGATCACATTAGGATTGAAGATGTGTTGCAGTGAAACCTGGGTACTGCAGAAGAGACATAGGAGTCACTTGTCTGTTGGAGAGATGCATTACTTACTGGTGGTTCGTAGCAAGACACATTCTAAGATCACATTAGGATTGAAGATGTGTTGCAGTGAAACCTGGGTACTGCAGGAAAGACATAGGAGTCACTTGTATGCTGGAGAGATGCATTACTTACTGGGGGTTTGTAGCAAGACATATTCTAAGATCACATTAGGATTGAAGATGTGTTGCAGTGAAACCTGGGTACTGCAGAAGAGACATAGGAGTCACTTGTGTGCTGGACAGATGCATTACTTACTGGGGGTTTGTAGCAAGACACATTCTAAGATCACATTAGGATTGAAGATGTGTTGTAATGAAACCTGGGTACTGCAGAAGAGACATACGAGTCACTTGTGTGCTGGACAGATGCATTACTTACTGGGGGTTTGTAGCAAGACACATTCTAAGATCACATTAGGATTGAAGATGTGTTGTAATGAAACCTGGGTACTGCAGAAGAGACATACGAGTCACTTCTGTGCTGGAGAGATGCATTACTTACTGGGGGTTTGTAGCAAGGCACATTCTAAGATCACATTAGGATTGAAGATGTGTTGCAGTGAAACCTGGGTCCTGCAGAAGAGACATAGGAGTCACTTGTCTGTTGGAGAGATGCATTACTTACTGGTGGTTCGTAGCAAGACACATTCTAAGATCACATTAGGATTGAAGATGTGTTGCAGTGAAACCTGGGTACTGCAGAAGAGACATACGAGTCACTTCTGTGCTGGAGAGATGCATTACTTACTGGGGGTTTGTAGCAAGGCACATTCTAAGATCACATTAGGATTGAAGATGTGTTGCAGTGAAACCTGGGTCCTGCAGAAGAGGCATAGGAGTCACTTGTCTGTTGGAGAGATGCATTACTTACTGGTGGTTCGTAGCAAGACACATTCTAAGATCACATTAGGATTGAAGATGTGTTGCAGTGAAGCCTGGGTACTCCAAAAGAGACATAGGAGTCACTTGTGTGCTGGAGAGATGCATTACTTACTGGGGGTTTGTAGCAAGACACATTCTAAGATCACATTAGGATTGAAGATGTGTTGCAGTGAAACCTGGGTACTGCAGAAGAGACATAGGAGTCACTTGTCTGTTGGAGAGATGCATTACTTACTGGTGGTTTGTAGCAAGACACATTCTAAGATCACATTAGGATTGAAGATGTGTTGCAGTGAAACCTGGGTACTGCAGAAAAGACATAGGAGTCACTTGTATGCTGGACAGATGCATTACTTACTGGTGGTTTGTAGCAAGACACATTCTAAGATCACATTAGGATTGAAGATGTGTTGTAATGAAACCTGGGTACTGCAGAAGAGACATATGAGTCACTTCTGTGCTGGAGAGATGCATTACTTACTGGTGGTTCGTAGCAAGACACATTCTAAGATCACATTAGGATTGAAGATGTGTTGCAGTGAAACCTGGGTACTGCAGAAGAGACATACGAGTCACTTCTGTGCTGGAGAGATGCATTACTTACTGGTGGTTCGTAGCAAGACACATTCTAAGATCACATTAGGATTGAAGATGTGTTGTAATGAAACCTGGGTACTGCAGAAGAGACATACGAGTCACTTCTGTGCTGGAGAGATGCATTACTTACTGGTGGTTCGTAGCAAGACACATTCTAAGATCACATTAGGATTGAAGATGTGTTGCAGTGAAACCTGGGTACTGCAGAAGAGACATACGAGTCACTTCTGTGCTGGAGAGATGCATTACTTACTGGGGGTTTGTAGCAAGGCACATTCTAAGATCACATTAGGATTGAAGATGTGTTGCAGTGAAACCTGGGTCCTGCAGAAGAGACATAGGAGTCACTTGTCTGTTGGAGAGATGCATTACTTACTGGTGGTTCGTAGCAAGACACATTCTAAGATCACATTAGGATTGAAGATGTGTTGCAGTGAAGCCTGGGTACTCCAAAAGAGACATAGGAGTCACTTGTGTGCTGGACAGATGCATTACTTACTGGGGGTTTGTAGCAAGACACATTCTAAGATCACATTAGGATTGAAGATGTGTTGTAATGAAACCTGGGTACTGCAGAAGAGACATACGAGTCACTTCTGTGCTGGAGAGATGCATTACTTACTGGGGGTTTGTAGCAAGACACATTCTAAGATCACATTAGGATTGAAGATGTGTTGCAGTGAGACCTGGGTACTGCAGAAGAGACATAGGAGTCACTTGTCTGTTGGAGAGATGCAATACTTACTGGTGGTTCGTAGCAAGACACATTCTAAGATCACATTAGGATTGAAGATGTGTTGCAGTGAAACCTGGGTACTGCAGAAAAGACATAGGAGTCACTTGTATGCTGGAGAGATGCATTACTTACTGGGGGTTTGTAGCAAGACACATTCTAAGATCACATTAGGATTGAAGATGTGTTGCAGTGAAACCTGGGTACTGCAGAAGAGACATAGGAGTCACTTGTGTGCTGGACAGATGCATTACTTACTGGGGGTTTGTAGCAAGACACATTCTAAGATCACATTAGGATTGAAGATGTGTTGTAATGAAACCTGGGTACTGCAGAAGAGACATACGAGTCACTTCTGTGCTGGAGAGATGCATTACTTACTGGTGGTTCGTAGCAAGACACATTCTAAGATCACATTAGGATTGAAGATGTGTTGTAATGAAACCTGGGTACTGCAGAAGAGACATAGGAGTCACTTATGTGCTGGAGAGATGCATTACTTACTGGGGGTTTGTAGCAAGACACATTCTAAGATCACATTAGGATTGAAGATGTGTTGCAGTGAAACCTGGGTACTGCAGAAGAGACATAGGAGTCCTTTGTGTGCTAGAGAGATGCATTACTTACTGGGGGTTTGTAGCAAGACGCATTCTGAGATCACATTAGGATTGAAGATAACAGATTTAGGGCAACTTGCCATTCTGTGTTTTTTGCTCCATATTTCACATTTGTGGAACGTGAGACAGCCGTGTAACATAGTGTCGCATGTTTCGTAGAGGTAGCATGGGGGGTTCTTTAAATTTTTCAGCTGAAGTCATTCACTTTTGTTACATTCTATTCTTGGTCATTCTGGAGGCTTCATGTAGTAATACGCATATACAGTCGAGCCCACTTTTATCGAGGAGCTCGGGGCTAGCGAAAATGCTCACTAAATCCATTTCAGTGCAAAACGAACCCAATGTAGAAAAATAAGCCTAAATGATAATGACAAGGTGCATAGTACATGTAGTATGTATTTTCTTGCGTACAGTCCGCGGACTATCTGTGTTTTTTTGTCTGCGAAACTGTTGGGTGCGGACAATCTGGCAATAGTACCGCATTTATTTTTTTTAATTGTTGCACTCAAATACAGTAACATACATAATGTATGTATATACCTCATTTTTTGTGCCCACCGTACCTTAAAAATTAGCATTTTAAAAACAACAGTTTCGCATTTGTAGATGGAAGCGTACCAGGGTGAGCTCAGAAGAAAATTAAAACTTCACTGCCTGCATCTTTTTTCATACATGTAGAACAGCAGTAGCGAAGTCTGGGAGAGAGGGGGAAATCCCTCTTCGAAGCAGCTGTCGGTCTTTGGCTGGGCAGTGTTTGATTAACGGAGGTCTTTCATCTACCCCCTCCCGTCTCTCCCTACTTGTTTGTGATCGAGGCTCTGTCTCTTCCGAGTCACTGTTGTTTATTTGAGTTGGGGTAATAAAGAAGTAGGTAGTTATACTGCTGTATTCACACACAAGAAAAAGTATGACACCATTTGTAGAGAAAACAAACAATTGTGCAGCAGTTGGGGAATTTAAAGTGAACGAAAAACGTTTGGGATCTGCACAGTTAAAGAAATCATTTCTTTTAGAACTTCCAGAGGCTGATTATTTGTTTAAAGCTGTTTTTCAATCTGTTTGCAGGTAGTCTTCCCCTTCCTACCCCCTGTCGATGATGAGTGCGGTGCAACTTTTATCTGTGGAACGAACGTGACTGACGCTTTAACCTCGTTCTTCTAGGCGATTTACAAATGGAGTCAAGGTCGCATCCGGATCCATAAAAAGTCTTTAAAGACATCTGTGACAAATAAAGGTTTTCTATCAGTAAAAAAAAAAAAGTCACTGCTTTGGTACAAATGCAATAATTACCCCCCCCCCCACACACACACACACACACTTTTTCATGAAGTATGGACTATCTGATAAATTTTTCTTTTTCGGAGGCGCAAATGATTTTGTTCGGACTCTACGTGGTACAGACTATATCCAGGAAAATACAGTATACAATTGTGTACTGTACTATCCATAACGATTGCATATACAAATTAAATAAAATAAGTTTTTTAATTAGAGAGAAACTTACATGAATTCTAAAGTACAGTAGCAACAAAACCTGAAGTGAATGGAACAGTAGCAACAAAACCTGAAGTGAATGGAACAGTAGCAACAAAACCTGAAGTGAATGGAACAGTAGCAGCAAATCCACTAATTGGAAACATTTTTGAAGAAACAGTCTATAGTTGTTTGTTTTGTTTTATTGGTGTACTTCTGTTTCCTTAATTTTCTGCGAATAACACTCAGTGCAGTAAACACCTCATCATCGCAGTGATCTGTTGCCTCGAAGAAACGGAGGTTTTCCATACAATCAATGGCTGATGCATATAATGGTGGTTGAGTACTTTCTTCTGCACTTTCTTCACTTTCCTGTGCAATTGTTGATGCCTTAATTTCCTCTACAATGTTATCTCCAGAAACGATGGCCATCATCATCGATGCATCATCAGCGGTAACAAAGTCATAAATTTCAAGGACATCATTATTAAAACGTGTAATGTGCTGTAGTTTTAACCACTCAGAAAGGGGGATATCGTCCATTTCGTCATCACTGCGACTTGTGTTATCCAACCCTGATTTTCTGAAGCAGTTCTGAATACAAAATTCTGATACTCGTCCCCAAGCATCAGCCAGCATTCTAATTGCATCAAGAATGGAAATTTTCACTTCAACCTTTTTTTCCATCCTTTCTAACATCAGTAGGATTAATTCCCATCTGTAGTGGCATTTAAGGCTTCGAATAACTCCTTGGTCCATTGGTTGTAGCAAGGCTGTGGAGTTAGGAGGCAAGAAGATAAGCTGAATGTTAGTCAGGTTTTGAACATGAGGATGAGCTGGGCAGTTATCTATAACGAGAATAATTTTACGATTTTTTTTCAGAGTTCGTTGTCCTACTCCCTAAGATAAGCTGTAAAAATGTCCGATGTCATCCATGCTTTCGTATTGGACCTATAAGAAAAGGGGAGACATTTCACGTTTTTAAAACATCTTGGTTTTGCAGATTTTCCAATCACTAGCAATTTCCTTTTTCCCTTGCCGGACATATTAGCGCACACCAACGCAGTCAGGCGATTCTTTTGAAGTTTCCCCCTGTGCACTTCTCACCTTTGAACTTCATTGTTTGATTGGGAGTTAGATTATAAAACATACCTGCTTCATCCGTATTATAAATGTCATCATCACTGTAGTTCTTCTGAAGAGCCGGCCACACTGTTTTCAACCATGATGAAGTTTCTTTTATATCCACTGATGATGCTTCCCCGCTAATTTTTCCAGAACAAATGTTGTGTCGCGTTTTGAAGCGGTGAAGCCACCCCTTAGAAGACGAAAAAATTTCGTAACCAAGTTGAACTGCAGATTTTTCAGCTTGAATTTTCATTATTGGGCCATTTATTGGTAAGCCAGTGTTTCATTGAAGAGTGAACCATTTTAATAAGGCTTCATCTATGTAAGTTTTCTGGCATTTCTTCAGTCTTTTGCTAGACGTAACATTGCGTTCAAAAGCCTGCAACAATGTTTCCTTATTTTTAAAAAGGGTTGAAATGGTGGAAGATGACAGTCCGTATATTTTGCATATCACAACATGTTTTTCGCCATTTTCCAACTCCTTAATGATGGAGACTTTATCGTTCACGGATAAAACTTTTCTCTTAGACATTTTTTTTAACTTTCTATGTGATTCCTGTTTCTACAGTAACTAACATCGTGCACAGCACAGAGTAAGAATATACAGTACAAGAAACACCAGATGTGAGAAGGTGACACATGAGAAAAAATTCCAGGAAGTTAACTCTTGTTTCTTCTAAGGTGCGACTTTCACATTCCCTCACTCCCCCACACACCTTTGTTCTCTAAGCACAAAAACTGCTGGGTGTGACCTTGTAGCCTTGGATTCTCCCCACCACACTCGTCATCTTTCTACCCCTGGTTTTCAACTTTAACTTTGGGACCCACTATTCTCCCACTCGCTCGCACTGGGGGGATATTGGGCTAAGTGTTTGTGCATACCCTCCACATTCTTTTTCCATTACTGAGCTTTCACTAGTAAAAAAGAAAAGATATTACTCAGCACCTTTCCCTTCCCTCTAGAACCCTGAGCATCAGATTTTCTCTTCCTCACGTTAAATGTGATTTCCTTAAATTCTGTTATTTTTTGTTCTTCTCCCTCATTAAATCCGGGGTTTCATTAAACTTTGTTCGCTAAAAATGATTACATTTGCCTTCAATTAGCATTGTACCAAACTAAAATTGTGTTTAGTTCGCTAAATCCGGAATCTTGCTAAATACAGGCTTGCTATAAGCGGGCTCGACTGTATTTCTTCATTTATAACAAAAAGGTGGTCACGTCAAATACATCGACATAACATAGTTGCGGTCCTATTGTACATATCAACATTCATAAAACTATCAGGTTGTTTTTCTCCCTTTCCATACATACCTTACATTCATACATTTCTTTATACACTATGTACAATCTGCAAATACTCAAACAACTCACTATATACATATATACATAAGACCCTTCAACTTCAATTAACTACATCTATGTTTTATCAAAACAGCCTTCCGCTTGCTCATATCTCCTATTCTTTGTGAAAAGGCTTCCCAAATGAGCTCTCCCATGCAGCTCTCCACCCTCAGCAAACACCTCAACCAAAGTACTTTCTGCAGCTTTCCGCTACCATCCTCATGGGGGACGGAAACTCGAACCAATACAATACTGAGTATGAAGAACTCACTACTAACCCTATTGATCAAATTGTCAAAAATCTTAAGAAATTAATCAGCTCTTTAAAAAGTAAAAATCAGCTAAATGAGCTCTTCAAAAGCTTCTCCAAAATCCAGTCAAGAGTTCCACAGATCTATGGTACAATAAAAGTTCACAAAGAAGGCCATCCAATAAGACCTATAATAGACACTAGAAATTCACCATTCTCCAACATTAATTATTATTTACTTGGTCGCCTCAGAGATATCTTCCCTTCTCCTCCCTACCTTCTAAAAAAATCCATGCAGCTGAAAAGAAAACTAGACAACTTGCCAGAATTAATTCATCCAGTAATGGCAAGCCTGGATATAGTATCTATGTATACCAACATTAACCTGGACCTCCTGCTGGAATCCATTGTGGATGACCTAGCAGAAAAAATAGTATTCCATAATCACAATAGAGAAATACTGCTTGGCATATATGAACTACTCCTATTTTCTTTCAAGAATAATTTCTTCCAGTTTAGAAAGAAATATTACACACAAACTTCAGGACTTGCAATGGGTTCTCCACTAGCACCTCTGCTAGCAAATTATTATGTAAGTAAACTAGAGGCAAAAATCCTTATACAACCTTCAATATTTGCTCTCTATGTAAGATACATGGATGATGTCCTAATTATAGTAGATACTATGGACCAATCTCTACCCTCTCAGATTCTGGCAGAATTTAACTTACTAGAAAATACCTTGCAGTACACCCTGGAGCTGGAAAAAGACCATAGCATCAATTTCCTTGATTTGACTTTGACTTCAAGAGAGGGGAGAATATTCACTCAGCTTTTTAGAAAACCCACCAACACAGGGAAGATGTTAGACTTCTGCTCATTCCACCCTGATTATATTAAATCGAATACGGCGAGACAATTTTTGGAAAAAATTGAAGTCCTGGTCTCTTCAGCTACTCAAAAAGATCTCTGCAAAGAAGAATTAAAAGACATATTGGCAGAAAACAATTACCCCTCCCCATATGTTGGGAAAATATTTAGACAAGTGACAAAAAAGAAGCAGGAAATAAACAACTTCAAATTCACCAGTAAAATTACGTACAAGGGACTTTTCGAAAACTGAAGAGGATCGGGGCATAATATAAGGATTTTGCTCATTCAAAACTAAGTGAAAAAAAAAAAATTTTAATTTTCAAAATTTGGTAAAATAGGTTTTCTGTCTTTTCCTAAATCTCGTACAGAACTTCATTCTAAATTAGTCACTACTATAAAATACAAAAACATGCTATATTATTAATGTGGGACCCCTCAGTTTTACAAGATCCATAGAAAAGGTTCTATGGATGAAAAAGAAAAATATAAAACTATTACTAATAGCTATAGTAATATTAGAATATACTCAATAATGAGGAAAATGTAAAAAGAAGAGAAAAACAGATATTTACATTATGTGTGCTTCACTTTTCGACCAGAGTTTTGATTGTGTACATTTTGCTGAACCATTTGATCTCAATAGATGGCAGCACTTTAGAAGTCATCACTTGTGTTGTTTCAAATGAACTATGGACTCAAGTAAAGTACTGCACTTCAATGCGTACAACGTAGATATTAAGAACACTACATGCTTCTTACGGCAGTAGGCAATTTTTATTTGATTTAAATACCTGAAGGAACTCACATGATTTAATTTGTTTTTTTCAGATTTTTTAAATATTTTTTGCAGAAAGAGGACAATGGCTAATGTATGGAATATATGCTTTAACAACAGTAGGTATCATAACACTAATACAGCACATGAAAGTTCAAGATAATGTGGACATTGGTCAAAAATGTTTCTATTTTTGTAATAATTTCAGTTTTAAATAACTTCATATTTTTTCCACTACAACATCAGGGTTTGAAATGTATGCTGCCCAAGATGCCCAGGGCATGTAAATTATTGGCCTGAGCAGGTAAATAAAAAATCTAACTGCCCATGCATGCAACTAAATTTAAAAATAAAGTTGGGAATAGAATTTAAAAAAAGAAAAGAAAAGACAGTGGTCACATGTTGTGTTTCGTTTCACTGCTGATCGCCGGAAGTTGTATTATCATTACAGACTCCATGGCCAGAAGAATATCACTTCTGTTATTATATTTTTGCTCTAAGTCCAGAAATTGGAACGATATGTATAGTTTTATTCCAAATGTTGTTTATTGTCACTGACATGATGCATGTCTCTCAAGGAACTAGTCTCTGGTGTTTAGTGACAAAGGATGAAATCTTGGACAAAAGGAACATGGCAGAATTACTAAATTTATCAAATACCAATTTCATTAAGCAGACCCTTAAAACAGAACTGCAAAACATGTATAAAAGTTCACTATATTTTCTAACTTCAGAAAAAGAAATGAAAGTTATGATTTATCTTAAAAGATAAATTTTCCTGGTGATTCAAATTTTACTACTTAGGTAGGTAAATAATTTCTGCCCATGTCCAGCTGGGAATGTAACTTTTCATGTATTTTTCAAGCCCTGCAACATAACTCAAGCACAGTTATAAATACCTCATATTTTTAATATAAGAACATAACTCGAACACACAATATGTGCTTGACCCTTTGTGCCTTTGAATAAAAACGTGCAATATAACATTACTCAAGTCAGAGACTAAACTTAAAGTCTTGAAGTAGGGATGTTGGTTCTTTGTTTGTATATGCACTCACAGCAGTAGTATTTCTATACCACACTAATTGTTTATTCATAATAAAGATCTGACATTCCAATTCCATGACTCCATTTTTAATTCATTGCGAGATTTATGGGAGGAGCAGCCAGATTTAGAGCTGTGGTGTTTATATCATCATCATCATCGTCAACCATTATCAATCCACTGCTGGACGAAGGTGTCCCCAAGTTTCCTCCACAACGGTCTGTCTTGCGCCAGTCTCCTCCATGTCACTCCCGCATACTTTCGAATTTCATCCACCCATCTCCCACGTGGTCGTCTTCTGGGTCTTTTCCTGTCCCTTGGAATCCAATCTAAAATTTTGGCTGTCCATCGATGATCTGTCCTTCTGGCAGTATGTCCAGCCCATTGCCATTTCAGGGATTTAACTCTGATCATGATGTCTTCCACTCTTGTCATTTTTCGGATCCACGAGTTCCTCTTCTTATCTCTCCTGGTTACACCAAGCATGCACCTCTCCATGCTGCTTTGAGTTGCCTGCAGTCTTTGTATGTCTCTTTTAGTTAAGGTCCACATCTCTGCACCATACGTAAGCACTGGAAAGATGCATTGATCAAACACTTTTCTTTTAAGACAGAATGGCATATTGCTCTTGAAAATTATGCTGTTTCTTCCAAAAGCTCTCCAGGCAAGTTTTGTACGCCGATTAATTTCTTCATCAATGTGACCCTCACTTGATATCTGCTGTCCAAGATAAACGTACATGTCTGTTATCTCCAGCTTTTCTCCATCAATCGATAATCTTCATTTCTTGTAAAAGCATTGAACATCACTTTTGGCTTCTGAAAGTTCATTTTTAATCCCACTTCTTTACTCTTGTCAGCCAGTTCCTCGATCATACTCTGCAGCTCTGATGAAGTAGTTGCAAAAATGACTACGTCATCAGCAAAACGAAGGTGGGTTAGATAATCTCCATTAATCTTTATCCCTTTGTTTTCCCAGTTCAGTGATTGAAAGACATTTTCCAATGTGGCATTAAAGAGCTTCGGAGATATGGTGTCACCTTGTCTCACTCCCTTTCCAATTTTTATGTGTGTTGTATTTTCAAACAGGCGAATCTTTGCACTTGCATTTTCATAGATGTTATTAATAATATTAATGTATGCATCTTCAATATCACAGGATTTCAAAGCCATTGTAACTGCTGATAGTTTCACTGAATCAAAGGCCTTTTCACAATGGATAAAAGCCATGCACAATGGAAGTTCATATTCCCTCGCCCTTTCAATTAGTTCTCTCAGTACGTGGATATGTCTATTGTGCTGTAGCCACTCCTGAATCCAGCTTGTTCTCTCGGTTGAGCCATGTCCAGTGTCACCTTCAAGCGGTGTGAAAGAACTTTAGTGAAGATTTTATAAACCACTGATAGGAGGCTGATAGGTCTGTAGTTTCCGGAGATCCACAATGTCACCTTTTTTATGTAGCAGGATCATTGTAGCGTTGTTCCAATCCTCAGGAAACTTCCCTTCATTAAAACATCGAGTGAAAACTTGGGCGAGCACTGTTTCGATTTCTCCACATGCTTCTTGTATGATGTCTACAGTAATTCCATCTTCTCCTGGAGCTTTTCCCCACTTCATGTTCTTGATTGCATGTGCAACTTCTGCTGGAAGGACTGGAAGAACTCTGGTACTGGTACCTTTCATGATGTCTGGAGTACACGTATCATCCCTTTCATATAATTTGGAGTAGAAATCAATCACTCTTGTCAAAATTTCGCCTATGTCGCACTAAGTGTTTATTCATAATGATCTGGCTTTCCTATTCCACGACTCCATGTTGAATTCATTGCCAGATTTATAGGAAGACCAGTCAGAATTAGAGCTGTGGTATTTGTATGTCACACTAAGTGTTTATTCATGATGAAGATCTAACATTCCTATTCCATGACTCCATGTTAAATTCATTGCCAGATTTATAGGAAGACCAGTCAGAATTAGAGCTGTGGTATTTGTATGTCACACTAAGTGTTTATTCATGATGAAGATCTAACATTCCTATTCCATGACTCCATGTTAAATTCATTGTCAGATGTATGGGAGGACCAGTCAGATTTAGAGCTGTGGTGTTTGTTTGTCACACTAAGTGTTTATTCATAATGAAGATCTGACATTCCTATTCCATGACTGCATGTTGAATCCATGGCCATATTTATCAGAGGACCAGCCAGATTATTTCTGCAGAAGGCACTAAATAATGAGTAATGCCAAATTTCAACAGTTAAATGTATTTGAAAAGATAGTACCATCCCATAAATGAAAAAATGCACTTTTTTTTCTTTTGCTTTGGTCACCAAAACGTTTCATTTCAGCTACACATACATATAAATAAGGTTTTATACCGAGATGGGTTGGAAATACTGAAAAGTTTCTGATCGAATTACTATAGTGTAGAACAGTTGCTCCTGTATAGCTAAAGATAATGAAAATAAAAAAATAATAATGCATGATGATCATAATAATGCATGATCACCAAAGATGGTAAGCCATCTTTGGTGAATCCCCAGCATTGTGCGGGGATCCAAGAAGCAACCTGCCAAATTGGCTTGGCAGTTAGTGTGTGTGAGTCTGGAGGAATTCGAGGCCGCTGTGGTGTAGTGGAAGCATATCCGGCGCTTAACTGGAAGGCGGCCCTGGGTTCCATTCCCGATGGCGGCCAATGAGAATTTTTCCGTGACTCACTTATAAAACGTGGAAAGAGCGATGATCTCTGTTTGATGATGATCAAAGTCATAGAAATTTATGCAATTTTATTGATTTTTCTAAGTACCAGATAAATTCCAATCGAATTGCTATTGTTCAGAAAAGTTACCTTTAGTACAGCTAAATATGATATAAAAAGCTTTTTGGATTAAGACAATATTCTCTCTTTGTAAATGACTATCAAAATTATATAAATTCCATAAGTTTGGACTGTTTCAGTTTAAATTTTACTTTTTTATTCCTTTCCTTTTTTTGGAAATCACTTTGAAGGCTGCCTTATGTGAGAATTCAAGCATGATAGATCTTGATTGCAACATTGCACTGATGTACCTTTCTGGGGCTTGAGAACTACAAAACTTGCTCGATGCTTCTGTAACTGGTTTCACACATCGCTCTACCGCTTGTGTGTGACATGTTATGACCCACTCAGGTACAGCCCCAGATTGTGTTAATCAATAATACGAGAGGTATCAAGCTCTGTCATATAATGCCCATAGCATTCAGGACACTTGTGGAAATTGCATTGGTTGTTCGGTTAGATACTCCATAACGGTCACTAGCTAATGCTGTAGCTCTCTAGTGGATTCTCATCTGCCATTTCGATGTCGAAGCTTAAGCATCAGATGTGCTTTGTCCAACAAAAAAGCCGCACCGGTGGCGCAGTGGTCTAAGCGATGGCCTCTGGTCATTCGTCCGAACGGGGTCCGGGTTCAAATCCTGGTGAGGCATGGATGTTGTGTTTGTCTTACGGCACTGGCTCTCTCCCTTCCCTGGAACCAGTTACCCTAAATTAGGGACGGGCGACTGCTTATAGCCCATTGAGTTGCTCACGGTGGTCGTTAAACATCAAATCAAACCAACGAAAAAAATCTGAAAAATCATCTATTTCAGTTTGAGGTGTGTTTTGTTCAGTGCATACAACAGGAGGTTGAAGACAGTAACTTTTCCTCATGTCCTTGAATTCTCAGTTGTATCTGTCCACTAGAAGAGAACTCAGGAGTAGCAGCGATTGACACATAATGGATTTTACGTTCTTTTCTTTATTTCCTCTTTTTAATTCTTTGGGTTCCCTCCATATGTACTGGTCCAATCTTTCCTATCCCATGTTGTCTTTGGAGATATAGGTACTTCAGGTTAATTGAAGGGACTATTTTCAATTTCTCACAGGTTATTGTTAATGGGCGAGTCATGTTTTTTGTTACAAATGCAATCCAGTGTCATAGAGCACTTGCATACAGCTACATAAAAAAAGTACCTTAGGTTCTCTTTTTAAAAGTGTCAAGCTTACAATTCGTGCCTGGCGTACGATCCGTTGATCCTCTACCAGTGGTCCGTCCGTAGCGGCTCCGCCGTGTGGCAGTGCCGTCACGTGCCCACTGCTCCCAAACACAGACGGTATGGTCAGAACGATCCACGTCGTGGGCTATACGGCGCGTCGACCACCCTGCGGTTTTCAGCCCGATGATCCAGGCTCTCTCAAAGTCTGCAAGTTGCGTAAGTGGACGTCTCTGGCGTTTACCCGGAATTCTTGTCACTCTGTACTCTTGCTTGCGCCGGCGGGTCCTTTTCGCTGTCACGGGGCATTGACTACACGCCGGTTCGTTCTTGCAGTGCCGCCACAGGATGTGCGGTCATGCGCACTCGCACCAGACGTGGATCATTTGCATACCAGTACGCACTCTAGTGATTTGCAAAATTTCGCGGTTGTAGCATGCTTTCTTCAAGGTGTGCAAATTTTATTGTCCCTGAGTGTATATTCAGATACTGTAGGGATGCATGCTCAATCAAATACAGATTTTCTTTTGTTTGCCAATGCAACTGCACCAGATGAAAAGTTAATATTTTCATTGTTATATTCCAATGCCAGCTTACATCTCTCTCCAACACAGCGCTGTGTTACATCCTTATGTGAAGGCAGTTTACTTAGAACAAGATCTCTTAGATGACCAAATAAAGAGCAAATAAAGCCGTATCTCATATGTTTAGTGCTGCTTCTAAAATCGTAATACACATAATTAAACTGATATTGCAATGTACAGTAAAAATAAGTACTTAGACGCACTGGATTAAACTCACACAAACTCTAATCTCACTAGTTGTACCCCGCACGGGGATAACTGGTTATCCAGTTATTTGGGGAGTAGCACCTCCACGGCCCGAGCCCACCTTGTGACGGAACATCTTGATAACTCGTCTTGTACGATAACATCACCGAAGGGACAGCTGTTCATCCAGCTGCTGGGGGATGGCGTCCCCACGGGACGAGCCGACATATACTATATGTGATGTTTTTCACATTTTTTTGTTTTTTTAACTTGACACGCTCCCGCCTCAGTTGTAAGTTGTTGAGGTTGTGATTATGCGCCGGCTCTGGATTTTAGTTTCTCTTTTTCTTTCCTGTCTTCTCCATTTTATGTTCCCTTCTTTGGTTTTCCGAGCTGGTTAGCTAGACCTGCCTGCACGTTTGCCGTGTGCGGTGACCCGTAAGGTGGAAAAGGGGAGGCTGAGGTTTCTGGTGGCCTGTGTGTTGTTTTCGCCAGGTGCCAACACTCCTCTTTGCCCCTTGCTTCACCCTGAACGTGTGGCTGGGAACTAACCTTCTCCTAGTCAGGACGTCTGTGAACGAGTGGAGTCCAGACTTCTAACCGCTTGTCGTTACGTTCGGCAGGGTGAGTTTGGGGGTAGGGTGGGCATGCCAAAGGGGTGTTCCCCAGGCATGGGAAAGTCTAGGTGCTCGCCGAGCGCATGTCTGCCCTATCAACTTGCTATATTCGCTTGCTATCTCTAGAGCCGAGTCCTGCGTCCACTTGGGCTTGCGGACCTCCGGCTCTACCTCGTTGGGCTCGGTAGTGGGTGGGGAAGTCGGCGGATGAATCTTCTCTCTTCTTTATGGGTTCCAAAGAAATTTCCCATGGTGCGACACCAAAGCGTCCAATGGAGGATGGGACCATACCTTCCACCAAGAAACTTGTCTCTGACACTTGCAATGCTCTGTTTCTCTTGATACACTCTATCGATCCTTTACAACCTTTGAGTGCCAAGAGCCCCTTCTGGATCAATAAGGCTCTTCAAGCCGTTGCTGGCTCTCCGCGCAATGTCAAGAAGCTTCCTTCAGGAGATCTTGTCGAAACCTCTCATTCCAGACATAGCACCACTCTGCTTATCACGACCGCACTGTCTGGTATTCCGGTGCAAGTGACACCGCACGGCTACTTGAACTCCTCTCGCGGCGTGGTCACCTCTAGCGACTTAATTTACTGCAGTGATGAGGAGCTACTTGACGAACTAGGGGAACAACATGTCACTGGGGTTCGACGGATTCTCTTTCGGCGAGATGGGAAACTTGTTCCATCTCGCAATATCATAACTTTTGACTCCCCAACCCTACCGACTTCCATCAAGGCAGGGTACTTACACCTTGGCGTTCGGCCCTATATACCCAATCCTCTCAGGTGCTTCAAGTGCCAGCGTTACGGACACTCCCAGCAGTCGTGTCGTAATGTGGCCAAGTGTGGTCGCTGTGGTTCTGCGAATCATCTTTTGCTGGAATGTTCGGCGGCTTCTGAACACTGCACCAACTGCGATGGTACCCACTCTTCCGCTTCTAAGCAATGTCCCAAGTGGGTGCAGGAGCAGGCTATTCAACGCCTGAAGACCGTTGAGCTTATCCAGAGGCCAGACGGCGGATCGCCCCTGGGCCACCAGGTCGACGTTCATATGCCTCAGTTGTGGTCCAGAAGGCTACTATTGCTGTCCAGACTGAGATTCACATCCCAGCGCGGTGTCCCTACGCTTTCGAGGACATTGTTGCTGCTGGATTAGAGGCACTAAAGTCTCGCCGTCTTGAATCCAAAGCGGTATCCACACCGTTGCCGAAAAGCTCCTCTGCCAGCACTGGGACGCAAGTTCAGGGCAAATCGAAGAAACCCGATCCGGTGAAACCAGGCACATCCTCATTGAAACACAGCTCTAACACTCAGAGTCGGACAAAACCATCCAAAAACACGGGGAGTAAGCACAACCCTATCTTACCTCGAGACACTGCAGACGGCCTGGAGCTCATGGACTCTGAGACGTCTTAGTCTCTCGGCCTTTTCTTTCCTTATTTTTTCCATTATGGCTTCTATCATTCAGTGGAATTGCCGAGGTCTGAGACGCCACCTTGATAATCTGAAAGGCTTACTGTCTTCGCATACACCTGTGTGCGTGTGTTTCCAGGAGACAAAGCTTCGCACGGCGGACACTTTTTCGCTGCGCCGATACTCTATTTTTCGTAAAGATCATGAGGACGGAATCATCGCCTGCGGATGAGTGGCCGTTGTTGTTCCTCATGCTGTTCCTGTCACTGCGGTCGCTCTTCGGACGATTCTGCAAGCAGTGGCAGTGAGAATTTCTGTGAACAGTCTGTTCCATCTACGTAACACCAGCTTAAGCTCTGAGCCTTTCAAATTTGGAAGATTTAGTTGATCAGTTGCCGCCTCCTTTTTTCCTTCTAGGAGATTTCAATGCACACAATCCGTTGTGTGGTGATAACACTCGAGGCTCAAGGGGCCGCGTTGTCGAGTCCCTGCTCACCAACACGTCCCTCTGTCTCCACAACACGGGGGAAACGACCTATTTTCATGAACCTACCCGCTCGTACTCAGCCATTGATCTGTCTCTGAGTTCACCATCGTCATATCCTGACTGGTCCTGGAGCGTGTCTTGTGATCCCCTTGGCAGCGATCACTTTCCTATCTTTCTTCGTATAGCATGCGGCGGATACCGCCATCCTATTCGTCCTGCTAGATGGGCTATCGATCGAGCCAAGTGGGACACATTCACGGCTTCAGCGACCATTACTACTGCTATGGTGTCTTCAGGCACGATCAGTGAAGCTGTTACAGCGGTAACGGATTGCATTGTGTAAGCGGCAGACCTCTCCATCCCAAAGACGTCGACTAACCTTCCACGTTGCCCGCGGCCTTGGTGGAATTCCAATTCCAAGGCAGGACGTCAGGCTCAACATCAGGCTTGGGGTAGGTTTCGTTGGTATCCCACCGATGCGAACGTCTTTGCTTTCAAGAAAGCAAAGTCTTACGCGCGATTGGTTCGTCGTCATAATCAACGGGACTCGTGGATGCACTATGTATCCGGAATTAACAGCACTACCAGCACTTAAGATCGTTTGGGACAGGATTCGTAAGATTCGGGGAAAGTACCCATCTGGGGAACTCTCCATTCTCGAAAGTGATGGACGAACGGTTGCTGACGTTCAAGGTATTGCTGAATGTCTTGGCACCGTATTTTCTTCGGTGTCCAGCAGCAGCAATTACCCTTCTTCATTCCGGCAGTTGCAGACGCGGCTTGAGAGGTCAAAGATTTCCTTCGGACCGTTTTCCTCGGCGGAATATAACAGCCCGCTGACTGCCGTGGAACTAAAGATTGCTTTGAATCGGTCCGGACGGACATCTGTCGGACCGGATAACATCCATTACGACATGCTGAAGCACATCTCTCCGTCCTCTCTTGAATGTTTGGTAATCCTGTTTAACAGGATTTGGCATGAGCACGATTTTCCAGATTCTCGGCACACTGCTTTTGTCATCCTTGTTCTCAAACCTTGTTAAGATCCCACCAACCCGTTGAACTACCGGCCAATTCCTATGACGAGCTGCCTTTGTAAAGTGCTCGAGCGCATCATCAATTTTCGTTTGATGTTTTATTTAGAAACTCATCACATCTTTTCCCCTCATCAGAGTGGATTCCGTCGTTTTCGATCCGCCACCGATCATCATCTTTGCCTTGAGACATCGATCAGGGAGGCGTTTGTCCGGCGTCAGGACTTGGTCTCCGTGTTCTTCGACATGGAAAAATCCTACGATCGGACGTGGAGATACGGCATTCTCCGTGATCTGCACGACTGCGGATTGCGGTGAAATTTACCAACATTCATTGCCCGTTTTCTCCAGAACCGGATGTTCCATGTGCGCGTTGGGTCGATCCTCTCTGCGATGTACCCACAAGAGCAGGGTGTCCCTCAAGGCTCCATTTTATCAGGCACTCTGTTCATCCTTCGTGTGAATCACATATTAAAACTGCTTCCTCCGACGGTTCGTGGAACCATGTATGTGGATGATCTACAGATTTCTTGCGCTTCTGTTAACATGCGCCCCATTGAAAGACAGCTGCAGAGACTATTAACAAGATCTCTAACTGGGCTTCTCACAATGGCTTTGGCTTCTCGACCCAGAAGACCGTTTGCTTGCATTTTTGCCGCAAACGGGGTCTTCACCCATACCCCAATCTCCGTCTGGGGAAGTATTACCATTCCTGTGGTGTCTGCAGTTAAGTTCCTTGGAGTCACCTTTGACCGCGCACTCACCTTCCGTCCTCACATTCAATCTTTAAAGGTGAAGTGCACGAAGTCATTGAGTATCCTGAAGGTCTTCTCTCGAACATCTTGGGGGGCTGACAGGTGCTCAATGTTCCGCATTTACCACTCCCTTGTGCGGTCAAAGATAGGCTTTGGCTGCATAACGTACGGATCTACACGGCCTTCGGTTTTGCGGCTTCTGGATCCCGTCCATCACCAGGCTTTGCGGCTGTGTACCGGTGCTTTTCGTACTTCTCCCGTGCATAGCCTGTATGCCGAGTCTCATGATCCGTCTTTATGCCTCCGCCGTACGCAGCTGTCTCTTCAGTTCTACACAAAGTTGAAATCTCTTCCTGATCATCAACTGCATGATTCCGTTTTCCGCCTCTGATCATTCGTCCGAACGGGGTCCGGGTTCGAATCCCGGTGAGGCATGGATGTTGTGTTTGTCTTACGGCACTGGCTCTCTCTCTTCCCTGGAACCAGTGACCCTAAATTAGGGACGGGCGACTGCTTATAGCTCATTGAGTTGCTCACGGTGGCCGTTAAACCTCCAATCAAAAAAAAAAAAATTCCGTTTTCCAACCGCAATGTGCTTGCTTGTTTTCCAACCGCCCTTCCTGTGTTCCCATGTACGGGATTCGAATGTCAAACATAGTGCGAGATGCTGGTCTAAATTTGTCGACGATTGGTGTGACCCGATTTTTTAATGAACCCCTTGGCAGCCGGTTCAAGCAATGGCTGACCTTTCTCTCTGTGTGTGGCCAAAGTCATCCACTCCTGCTCTGGTGTACCAGAAGCTGTTTGTCGAACAACAGTCTCTCTATCCGGATTTCGTACCTGTCTGCACCGATGGCTCGAAATCCGGGGATGTTGTTGGGTCCGCTTTTGTGTGTATCGATGACACTGATGCTGAGAGATTTCCGCCGGAATCCACCGTCTTTTCGGCAGAGATGCGTGCGGTGTACCTCGCTTTGCGCCACATTCGGTTTCGATCCCATCGTCGCACTATGATTTGCATCGATTCCCAGTCAGTCATCCAAGCCTTATCCCCTCCGGAGGATACGGACTCGCCAGTCATCCATGATGTTCGTCGTCTTCTTGGGACTTTGGCGGGTGCTGGAATCTTGGTCCGATTCTGTTTAATTCCTCGCCATGTTGGGATTCGGGGTAACCAGCTGGCAGATCTCTCTGACAGGTCTGCTTCCTCAATGACACCTGCGCGGCTACCAGCGTATTTCCGCGATTTTCGCCCTTTGATCCGGAAATTTATCATGGACGAGTGGCAGTCCATGTGGTCTCAACAGGGAAGCAATAAGTTTCATACCATCAAACCACAGATCAGACTATGGAAGTTTAGTTTGTGGAAGAACCGTCGTGAGGAAGTTGTTTTTGCCCGTCTCCGCATTGGGCATTGCCGTTTCACTCACCGCTTCTTGCTGTGTGGCGACACTGTCCCAGTGTGTGAGGCGTGCAATTGTCGTCTCACAGTCCTTCATGTTTTGTGTACTTGTGTTCGGTTTTGTGATCGTCGTTTTCGTTACTTTCATTCTCATTTGTTGGACGACGAAGCAGCTACGCTGCAGACTATCCTTGGTGACGAATGCGACATGCTCGCAGTGTTTTCGTTTTTAAAAGAGATCGACTTTTTTAAACTCCTCGTCTAGTTTTTAACATATTCCCTCTCATCTTTCACTTTTACCGAATCAGTCTGTTTTTTAACCTTTTGTGCGTTTTTTAATTAATTAGTTAGTCTAGTTTTGAGTGCCTTTTGTTTGGTGCTCTTTGGCCAACCATGGCCCTTGCGCCATTAAAATTACAGAAATCAAACCAAACCAAATGTTCACCAACATACCACATTTATACACATGAGCGAAAAATCGTAAAAATATGATATCCTTAGCTGAGACTCCTCATTAGGCACACTGTGTGCGAACATCCCCCCCCCCCCTCTTGGTTTTATACTTCACATTTTCTCACACATTTTTCTGGTGGTTATTTGACATGAAGACTAGATCATAAAAACGAATTACGGTAATTTGTTCTTAAGAAGCTGTTAACATCAGATTACCCATTACAAAGTACCCACTACGATTACCTAATCACATTTCTATCACCAGCAATGCAAATTCCACTCGAAATACCTTTTACTTCCTAGGACTGATGGTAGCATTTGCAACGTTATAAGGGAGGCCGGCATCGGATATGGAATATGAGACAATGACAATTATTTATAAGCTAATAACAACAATTATTAAGATAATTATTATTGGCTGCTCGAAAAGCACTCAAATAAGCAACTAAGGGTACTCGTAATCACAATTTGGTTGTGTTCAGTTAGTTCTATATCATTTCTGAAAGTCTACAGCCGTAAAAATATTTACGCTGGGTACAAAATTTTAAATTCCAATACTTTCCATATATCATCATCATCATCATCATCATATATATGGGATGTAAGGTCAGGTGATGCGTAACATCACAGCCTCTCCTTGACAAATGTCAACCCCGCCTTCTCGTGGTGCATCCCGTTCCCACTAAAGGGGCTCTGACGACCGCCAACAGCGGTATAACTATACCATCGGGATTAGAGGAAATTCTATCCCACACTCACCAACCCTCTTGGCCAGCGTGGTGAGTTATGGCCAAACCCCTCCAAAATGATTCCACAACTTAAATCTTGGCCCTCAGTCTCCGGCAGCTGGAATGTACCTGGCCAAGGCAGCGGCCAGTGCGACATGAAGGCAGAGGGTGCTAAGAATCCCGGAGGACCGGACTAGGCTGCTATCCGATGCTGACCTTGGCTACGTATAATGGACGCTCCCTATCTTCTGATTCAAGGCTTCTTGAATTGGAAGAGGAACTACAAAGGATCAAGTGGGACATCGTGGGGCTAAGTGAGGTAAGGAGAAAAGGAGAAGATCTCATCGAACTGAAAAGTGGACATCTCTTCTACTATCGTGGGACAGATACTGGCAGAACTAGTGGTGTTGGATTTATAATAAACAAGAAACTGAAGGATAAAG
Source organism: Macrothele yani (assembly GCA_039090855.1). NCBI lineage: Eukaryota > Metazoa > Arthropoda > Arachnida > Araneae > Macrothelidae > Macrothele > Macrothele yani. Next base: position 154,774,271 of record CM077009.1, read on the forward strand.
TTGTAGAAGTTGACAGTTCCTCTGACAGAGCTGCACGACTTGTTATCCAACTCTCGAAAAGATACCAGGCTCAGATTATTCAAACTTATGCACCCACCACAAGTCATCCTGAAGAAGAAATTGAAGAATTTTATGAGGAAATTTGTCATCTAAATAATAAAGGTAAGCAGCACTTGAAAATAATTATGGGAGATTTCAATGCAAAAATAGGGCAACGGCAACAGAATGAAACTTCAGTAGATAAATTCGGTCACGGCAACAGAAACCAGCGTGGAAATACTCTCGTTGAGTTTGCAGAGGCAGAAGGGTTTTTCATCTTGAACTCCTTCTTCAAGAAAAAGCCACACAGGAAATGGACATGGAGACATCCAGATGGGACGACAAGTGAAATTGATTTTATTATGTGTAACAAAAAATTCGTCATAGAAGACTGCAGTGTGCTAAACAAGTTCAACACAGGTAGTGACCATAGATTGGTGAGATGTAAGATGCACCTCAACACTAAACTTGAACGTGGCAAGCTCATAAGACAAACAAAATCTATTGACATAACCAACCTTAAAAAACACCATAATACCTTCAAGTTAGAACTGAAGAACAGGTTCTCTGCTTTAGAAGGCCTAACATCGGAAGAAGTGGACATCTCTGAAGTTAACAGAAAAGTAACCAAAGCTCTTATGGAAACAGCAACAAAATTAGCTGGGTCTAAGAACAAGTTGCGTGTAAACAAATTATCAGGAAAAACGAAAATGTTGATGCAAAAAAGAAGAGAGATGAGGACAACTAAAGAAGATGTGACTTCCAAAGTGGAATATATAGAGCTATGCAAGACAGTAAGAAAAAGTATCACTGAAGACGTAAGAAAAATTCAACTGTGAACTAGTGAGGAAAGCAATTGAAAACAACCAAAGCCTAAAGACAGCAAAGGGACATCTCAGCAAGGGAAGAAAACAGATTATGGCACTGAGAAAAGAAGATGGTTCTGTAACAAGAAATAGAGGCGAAATTTTGACAAGAGTGAAAGATTTCTACTCCAAATTATATGAAAGGGATGATACATGCACTCCAGACATCATGAAAGATACCAGTACCTGAGTTCCTCCAGTCCTTACAGCAAAAGTTGCACATGCAATCAAGAACATGAAGCGGGGAAAAGCTCCAGGAGAAGATGGAATTATTGTAGACGTCATACAAGAAGCAAGTGGAGAAATCGAAACAGTACTCGCCCAAATTTTCACTCGATGCCTTAATGAAGGAAAGATTCCTGAGGATTGGAACACCGCTACAATGATCCTGCTACATAAGAAAGGTGACATTGAGGATCTCGGAAACTACAGACCTATCAGCCTCCTATCAGTAGTTTGTAAAATCTTCACTAAAGTTCTTTCACGCCGCTTGAAGGTAACGCTGCACATGGCTCAACCGAGAGAACAAGCTGGATTCAGGAGTGGCTACAGCACAATAGATCATATCCACGTACTGAGAGAACTAATTGAAAGAGCGAGGGAATAAGAACTTCCATTGTGCATGGCTTTTATCGATTATGAAAAAGCCTTTGATTCGGTGAAACCATCAGCAGTTGCAATGGCTCTGAAATCCTGCGGTATTGAAGATGCATACATTAATATTATTAATAACATCTATGAAAATGCAAGTGCAAAGATTCAGCTGTTTGAAAATACAACACGCGTAAAAATTGGAAAGGGAGTGAGACAAGGTGACACCATATCTCCGAAGCTCTTTAATGCCACATTGGAGGCTGTTTTTCAGTCGCTGAGCTGGGAAAACAAGGGGATAAAGATTAATGGAGATTATCTAACCCACCTTCGTTTTGCTGATGACGTAGTCATTTTTGCAACTACCCCATCAGAGCTGCAGAGTATGATCCAGGAACTTGCTGACAAGAGTAAAGAAGTGGGATTAAAAATAAACTTTCAGAAGACAAAAGTGATGTTCAATGCTTTTACGAGAAATGAAGATTTATCGATTGATGGAGAAAAGCTGGAGATAACAGACACGTACGTTTATCTTGGACAGCAGATATCAAGTGAGGGTCACATTGATGAAGAAATTAATCGCCGTACAAAACTTGCCTGGAGAGCTTTTGGAAGAAACAGCATAATTTTCAAGAGCAATATGCCATTATGTCTAAAAAGAAAAGTGTTTGATCAATGCATCCTTCCAGTGCTTACGTATGGTGCAGAGACGTGGACCTTAACTAAAAGAGACATACAAAGGCTGCAGGCAACTCAAAGCAGCATGGAGAGGTGCATGCTTGGTGTAACCAGGAGAGATAAGAAGAGGAACTCGTGGATCCGAAAAATGACAAGAGTGGAAGACATCATGATCAGAGTTAAATCCCTGAAATGGCAATGGGCTGGACATACTGCCAGAAGGACAGATCATCGATGGACAGCCGAAATTTTAGATTGGATTCCAAGGGACAGGAAAAGACCCAGAAGAAGACCACATGGGAGATGGGTGGATGAAATTCGAAAGTATGCAGGGGTGACATGGATGAGGCTGGCACAAGACAGACCGTTGTGGAGGAAACTTGGGGAGACCTTCGTCCAGCAGTGGATTGATAATGGTTGACAATGATGATGATGATATATATATATATATATACACTGGCGTGCAAAAAATAAAGACGAGACGGTTTTTCGAATGTAACGTTGTGCAGAAGTGCTCCACATCAACTCAAATCATACCATAAGATCCCCAAGATGTAAGAATATGGGACAAGTGAGCAAAAATATCCAAACAAGGAATCCAAAAGATACAAAGGCACTTTATTGAAAAGGTAGCTTCGAGCACAACCGGACAGAAGACAGAAACGTCCTTGTGACAGGCGGCTGCCAAGAAAATTCCAATCTTTAGTAGGGGATATGATCACCCCTGACCGCGTTGCAGGATCTACAACGTCTGTCCATGCTGAGGACGAGGTTGTCAATGAGCTGTTGAGGCATTGCTGCCAATTCCTCTTGTAACGCCAATCGCAGCTGTGGAATCGTTGCTGGCGGCTGGTGACGTGCTGCCGAGCGTCTCCCAAGAAGGTCCCACACGTGTTCGATTGGATTTAGGTCCGGAGACCTTGTGGGCCAATTCATGCGTTGAATATCTTCACTCTCCAACAGCTCTGCGACAGCCACTGTACGATGAGGTGTATCGTTGTCGTTCATGAAGAGGAACTCAGGGCCCACAGCACCTCTAAACAGACGCACGTGAGGTAGAAGAACCTCGGTACAACAGCGGGCACCAGTGACTGAACCTCCTTGGAAAATGTGGAGGTCAGTACGGCTACCAAGCATGATACCGCCCCAAACGAGAACTCCGCCACCTCCAAATCGGTCCCTTTCGATGATGTTGGAGGTGTGATTGCGTGTTCCCTGCTCACTCTCCAGATGTGTATACGTCCAGAATCGCTCGTCAGACTAAATCGGCTCTCATCCGTAAAGAGAACTCGACCCCATTGCTGATGTGTCCAGATCTTGTGTTCATGGCACCACAGAAACCGCCGTCTCCGATGAGCAGGCGTTAATGGCACACACCGTACTGGTTGTCGTGCAAATAGACCACCTTTGTGCAGCTTCTCGGCCACGATAAAACGCGATAACGGACGTCCAGTTGTCTGTTGCATGCGACTTGCGATTTCTCCCGCTGTCTGCCGTCTGTCTCTTCTCGCCTGTAGGACAATATACCGGTCGTCCGCCGCCGTGGTTGCTCGTGGACGACCACTGCTAAACTCTCGGACAGATGTTCCTGTCGTTTGAAATGCTCTCCAAGCTCGTGAAACGACGCTGTGAGCGATCCTGAACTCCTCGCCCACACTAGTTACACTTCGACCTTCTTCCAACTTCTCAATGACACGACCTCGTGTAAAGTCATCCAGATGTCGTCTACTGGATTGCCTGTTGGCCATATCACACGGTGGCAACAACTCGACGTCGTTCAAACCGATGTACACCGTGCAATAGCTTTCACCGAATTGCTGAGCTGATCAGATCTGATGTAGAGGATTTTAGGAAGGGAGTGTCTGACTCCAGGTCTTAAACAACCCTTAGAAATAGGAAGCTATGAGATTTGGGCTAGAGTGCCCGATAGGAAAGTGACACGGAAGCGAGTTGGATTGCTGAGCGTACACCCCCGTGTGCTTTATACCCTTCCGACACTCCCCCTCCCACACGTCATGCTGCATATGTGAGCATACCGGACCCTATAGTACCGGACCCTATAGTCTATCTCATGAGTGGTCTTTCGGTCCGTTCTGACTGTTTGTTCCGCTGTTATACTAATTTCTCCTCGTCGTCCTTAATTTTTGCACACCAGTGTATATATATATATATATATATATACTATAAAGATACCTAAGCAAAAAAATACATATATAATTTTGACTCACACCTAGTACAACATAGAAAAGGTTATGTATCTACCTGCGTGAGTAAAAGGAGAAAAGAAAAAAAGAAAATAAAACAACTGAATGTAGAAGGTGTCGAGAATACTGAGCCTTGGCTTTATCAAGGACCAGCAAAAACTCCGCATTTTCTCACTTCCACAAAGACCTAGTTGGAAATGGGTTTCTGCAAGGCCATAGATGCAAGTAACATTCCCACCTAAAATAGTTTAAAAAATATATATATAAGTCATGTCCTCCGTAGAGTAGCATGACCTAGCACTAGTTAACAATTTCGCTTGCATCCATTAACCTTCATGGCCCGACCCATGCTCTTCATCTGTTACTATTAAACAGAGAGAAGAAGATTAAAGAGAACTCAAGCTGTGAGAGTGACATAATAAATAGAAATGATTTTCAGCTATAACGAAATTCCAAGTTCGTTTGAGAGAGAATTTAAACCTGAAAAACAAATTTTACATTGCAATTAAAAAAAGGAAATGTTAATTTATAACGAACAGATTTTTGAAAGAAAACTTGAGTCTAAAACCCCCTACTCTACAACTTATGACAGCACGAAAACGAGAATAAGTTAAAGATAATAATTAACTAAAGAAAACTTTGTGAAAGTTATATACCTTAAACAGTTAGTTGCAATATGTACAAAGTATTTCAGCAGTGCTTTAAGTGCATAATTAATTAGTTATTAAGAACTTAACTACTTTGAAAAAACAGCGCATAGAAAAGGAACAAGCTTAGCCATCTTCTGTTCCTAGGTACCACAAAAGACGCTCAAAGTTACAAAGAAAAGTAAGAGTTAAAACCCGCATAAATGTTAACAGACAAACCAATGCTTAAAAGCTGAAAAGCTAAAAAACGACAGAGAAAGGTACATGAAGTACAAACATTGAACTTATAAAACCTAGAACCCAAAAACAAGGAAGAGAGCTTACCTCTTGAGTTACAAAAACTTTTCTCCTCACAAGAGGAGAACATGGCTGACCTCTTCCGCCACTCCCTAGACGCTGGGGGGCAGTGAGGGTGGGGCTGATGGCCTCCTCATACAGCAAGAAACCAACGCGCGGAGATTTTAACCAGAGAAAAAAATATATAAACTTAAGACTGTGGATCTGTATGATCAGAATGAGCAGAATTAACTCTCCAGAATACATGAGAAATATTATAAAATACACGAGCAGTTTATTTAATAATCTTTGCATGTATTAAATCACCTTAGTGAGCTTCTATAGATTAATCAGAATCTTATTAATTTTAATGTTGGTTTTACTATTTTTAGTATAGCTATCCTAGTGATGAATAACTGGTTTTCTTTTTTATTTGTTTTTATTTTCTTTTTATAAACAGATTTTTAAGCTTTTTTTGTGATTTTGTTTATATTATTTAATTTTTTTTGTTTTAATAGGACCGTCATATCCATAGCACTAAGGTTCCTTTAGGTAGTTAATAGGCATCCTCTAGCCAACTTCCTTACGGCTTTGATTGGTCAGAATCATATTATTAACTGTGTAGAAAATTAAAGCAGATCTGCCAACCTTACTCTATTATTCAGAATAATTTTTCTTAAAGTTCTTTTGATGAAAGAAGAAGGAATTTCGTTCTCTAGAAAACTTTCTAATAGTATATTAATGTGGTAATTGAAGTCCAAATTGTTGCTGCAAATTCTTGAAATTCTTAGGACCTGAGAAATTAGTACATTCTCAATTACTTTGGTTGAAATGTTATTATTCCAGTGTAGATATTTAATTACTTTGAAAGGAAAATTAACTCTTTTATCAAAGAGGCTAATAGATGGGTTACCTCTGTTGAGCTTAATGCTTAAGTCTAGGAACTCAAGTTCCTGATTACTGTGGTTGGTTTTACATAAGTTAAGAGAGCTAGGATAGATATTATCAAAATCACTCTCTATAACTTCGGAATTATTGATACACAGCAGATCATCAATATATCTAAAAGTGTAAAGGTAGTTATCTGAGCAGGTGGGGTGATTTTTAATGAATTTATATTCCTTAAAGAACAGGAATAGATTAGCGATATTCGTGGACGTTGATGTTCCCATTGGAATACCGTTCACTTGCTTATAGAGAGTATTATTATATAAGATATGGTTATTTTTTATGCAGCAATTGAGATAAGAGTTCCAAGTTCCTACATCAACAAATTGGTTAAGTTTAAATTCTGCATACAGCTCTTTAAAGGTAGTGATTATATCTGATAGAGGCAGATTAGTATATAGGTTTTCAAAATCATAACTATTAATATCTAGGGGACACACTTTGAGTATAGTAGAAATTACTTCTGCATTATTATTAATTATCCAAAAATCTCTGTACATCAAGTTAGAACAGTTTCTAATGTGTTTCAAAACCTTCTTTAAGACATCTTCAAAAGCAAGATCTATTTTCTTTTTATGACTCCTTACTCCACTAGCTATGAACCTGAACTTCACAGGATCCTTATGAAACTTAACCGTTGCAAAAAGAAATGGAAATTCAGGCCCATATCTTCTAGTTTGCGGAATTTTAAGTTTCTTGAAGAATGCCTTAAACCGATTTTCTAACTGCTTGGTAGAATAACTTACGGGCTCGTATGTTACTCTATTATTGAGTTCCATAGTTAACAATTCAAAATAGAACTTCTTACAGATAATTGCAAAATTATTGCTAGCTTTATCCGTAGTGGTAAAAATAAATTGGTCTTGTAGTTTGGAGAGTGACCTTTTAGCTTCTCCAGAGAAAAAGAGATTTCTGTCGAAACAAAAGTCCAGACCTGCCAACTCACCGGTGAAGCTATTGATTATATTATATTTCCATTCTGCGAAGGCCTCAATAGGCTGATTGTACGTTAAACTGGTTTTTACGATGTACTTATTTACATCTTGAGTGAAGCTCTCAAGAATCCTTTCTTTGGAAATTGTGAAGGAAGGTCTGAAATTAGAGCCATACTCTAATAAATTCCTAAGCTTTTCATTTTCAACAAAACTCAAGTTTCCGGTGATAATATGGTTGTAATTCTTATCATAGTGAACTGTTTCTTTATGTTCATCACAAGAACAAGTAGTAATTACAGGAATGTAGCTCGAAGAGTTAAGTTTGTAGTTTTTAACTATTGACCCTAAGGTCTTAACATATTTAAAACTTACAATAGACTGGTGCCTGTGGATGGGAAAAAAATTGCATTATTGTAGAACAGCTTCCTTACATTGAGATTATCGTAGGCTTTATTTAGGAACCTGATGGTAACAAAATTACTGGAAAATTCTTTAAGAGAAATTTTATCTTTAAGAATATGTTTAAGAATGTCCAGAACCAAAGCAAAAACATGCTTATCAACATGGTCAGCAGTTTCATTCCAGAATTTGAAAAAACATATCTTCTAGTTTGCGGAATTTTAAGTTTCTTGAAGAATGCCTTAAACCGATTTTCTAACTGCTTGGTAGAATAACTTACGGGCTCGTATGTTACTCTATTATTGAGTTCCATAGTTAACAATTCAAAATAGAACTTCTTACAGATAATTGCAAAATTATTGCTAGCTTTATCCGTAGTGGTAAAAATAAATTGGTCTTGTAGTTTGGAGAGTGACCTTTTAGCTTCTCCAGAGAAAAAGAGATTTCTGTCGAAACAAAAGTCCAGACCTGCCAACTCACCGGTGAAGCTATTGATTATATTATATTTCCATTCTGCGAAGGCCTCAATAGGCTGATTGTACGTTAAACTGGTTTTTACGATGTACTTATTTACATCTTGAGTGAAGCTCTCAAGAATCCTTTCTTTGGAAATTGTGAAGGAAGGTCTGAAATTAGAGCCATACTCTAATAAATTCCTAAGCTTTTCATTTTCAACAAAACTCAAGTTTCCGGTGATAATATGGTTGTAATTCTTATCATAGTGAACTGTTTCTTTATGTTCATCACAAGAACAAGTAGTAATTACAGGAATGTAGCTCGAAGAGTTAAGTTTGTAGTTTTTAACTATTGACCCTAAGGTCTTAACATATTTAAAACTTACAATAGACTGGTGCCTGTGGATGGGAAAAAAAATTGCATTATTGTAGAACAGCTTCCTTACATTGAGATTATCGTAGGCTTTATTTAGGAACCTGATGGTAACAAAATTACTGGAAAATTCTTTAAGAGAAATTTTATCTTTAAGAATATGTTTAAGAATGTCCAGAACCAAAGCAAAAACATGCTTATCAACATGGTCAGCAGTTTCATTCCAGAATTTGAAAAAACATTTAAGGACAGAGTGCTTGAAGGACTTGAGAATTTTGTAAGTATTTTTAACAAAATTAGTGCCAGTTTTAAAGCTTTCCAGAGTTTTTAGCAAGTTAGCAAAATCAACTTTGCTTGATGTGCGAAATAACCTCTGTCCTCTATTACCTCTAGAGCAGCTCTTATTATTAACAAGAAAGAAGAGTTCACGAATTGAAAATTTATGCTGATTATGCTTATTGTCAGATAGAGTGGAATTAAGGCCATAGGGATAAAGAGACTGATGCTGCAAAATTTCAAGGGATTCAGTTTCTAGCCGAGCATAGAGGTCAGGGATAATATGTAGTACCTCTATTTTCACTTTGTCAAAACCATGAGTATGGAAATGCTCTAATTCAAAGGTAGAGTACTGGTTGGAGTTTGTGGAGGGGTTCACTCCTGAATTAGAGAACTTGTTTACTAGAGACCTGTGACCATTAATCCTAAGATGAAGAGGATTTTTACTTTGGCCAATATAGCTAAGGTTGCAGACAGTACAGGTGAGCTTATAGATGGTATTGTAGGCTTTGCAAAACTTGTTGGAGCAATTATCCTCAACAGAAGAATACAGGTTAGGATCTGCAGATTTACATGTCAAACAACGTTTGTCATTTCATAACTTTAGATTACCTTTGCCAGCGAGTTCATACACTATGGGAAAGGGTGCTAGCCTAACCGAGCGGGAGGACTTAAAATATCTGAGCTGACCTCCAATCCTTTCATCGTCCTTAGAACTCCACTTGGGCCAAAACATACAAATTCTGAGCAAACCAACTAGGAAAAACTTTTTAGAAATAAGCAGTCCAAGAAAAGACCAAACTCGAGTATAAACTACACTCCAAAAAGCTGCATCCAAAACATACTAAAAAGAAAAATTAGAAAATGAAAAAAACCTCAAGTAAAAAAATAGTAATAAAAAAATAATAATAATAAAAAATAATAAAACATTTCAACTAGAATTTGCGCATGAGCTGCTAAATAATAAATTGAAATTAGTTACTTAAGAGCAAAACTGAAGACTAAGGAAAAAATTTTAGAATTTAAAACGAAGGGTGCAAAATAACCTGAAAATCAAAACGCGCAACGCAGCAGTTTTGAAAATTCAGAATTCACATACTATAAAGATACCTAAGCAAAAAAATACATATATAATTTTGACTCACACCTAGTACAACATAGAAAAGGTTATGTATCTACCTGCGTGAGTAAAAGGAGAAAAGAAAAAAAGAAAATAAAACAACTGAATGTAGAAGGTGTCGAGAATACTGAGCCTTGGCTTTATCAAGGACCAGCAAAAACTCCGCATTTTCTCACTTCCACAAAGACCTAGTTGGAAATGGGTTTCTGCAAGGCCATAGATGCAAGTAACATTCCCACCTAAAATAGTTTAAAAAATATATATATAAGTCATGTCCTCCGTAGAGTAGCATGACCTAGCACTAGTTAACAATTTCGCTTGCATCCATTAACCTTCATGGCCCGACCCATGCTCTTCATCTGTTACTATTAAACAGAGAGAAGAAGATTAAAGAGAACTCAAGCTGTGAGAGTGACATAATAAATAGAAATGATTTTCAGCTATAACGAAATTCCAAGTTCGTTTGAGAGAGAATTTAAACCTGAAAAACAAATTTTACATTGCAATTAAAAAAGGAAATGTTAATTTATAACGAACAGATTTTTGAAAGAAAACTTGAGTCTAAAACCCCCTACTCTACAACTTATGACAGCACGAAAACGAGAATAAGTTAAAGATAATAATTAACTAAAGAAAACTTTGTGAAAGTTATATACCTTAAACAGTTAGTTGCAATATGTACAAAGTATTTCAGCAGTGCTTTAAGTGCATAATTAATTAGTTATTAAGAACTTAACTACTTTGAAAAAACAGCGCATAGAAAAGGAACAAGCTTAGCCATCTTCTGTTCCTAGGTACCACAAAAGACGCTCAAAGTTACAAAGAAAAGTAAGAGTTAAAACCCGCATAAATGTTAACAGACAAACCAATGCTTAAAAGCTGAAAAGCTAAAAAACGACAGAGAAAGGTACATGAAGTACAAACATTGAACTTATAAAACCTAGAACCCAAAAACAAGGAAGAGAGCTTACCTCTTGAGTTACAAAAACTTTTCTCCTCACAAGAGGAGAACATGGCTGACCTCTTCCGCCACTCCCTAGACGCTGGGGGGCAGTGAGGGTGGGGCTGATGGCCTCCTCATACAGCAAGAAACCAACGCGCGGAGATTTTAACCAGAGAAAAAAATATATAAACTTAAGACTGTGGATCTGTATGATCAGAATGAGCAGAATTAACTCTCCAGAATACATGAGAAATATTATAAAATACACGAGCAGTTTATTTAATAATCTTTGCATGTATTAAATCACCTTAGTGAGCTTCTATAGATTAATCAGAATCTTATTAATTTTAATGTTGGTTTTACTATTTTTAGTATAGCTATCCTAGTGATGAATAACTGGTTTTCTTTTTTATTTGTTTTTATTTTCTTTTATAAACAGATTTTTAAGCTTTTTTGTGATTTTGTTTATATTATTTAATTTTTTTTGTTTTAATAGGACCGTCATATCCATAGCACTAAGGTTCCTTTAGGTAGTTAATAGGCATCCTCTAGCCAACTTCCTTACGGCTTTGATTGGTCAGAATCATATTATTAACTGTGTAGAAAATTAAAGCAGATCTGCCAACCTTACTCTATTATTCAGAATAATTTTTCTTAAAGTTCTTTTGATGAAAGAAGAAGGAATTTCGTTCTCTAGAAAACTTTCTAATAGTATATTAATGTGGTAATTGAAGTCCAAATTGTTGCTGCAAATTCTTGAAATTCTTAGGACCTGAGAAATTAGTACATTCTCAATTACTTTGGTTGAAATGTTATTATTCCAGTGTAGATATTTAATTACTTTGAAAGGAAAATTAACTCTTTTATCAAAGAGGCTAATAGATGGGTTACCTCTGTTGAGCTTAATGCTTAAGTCTAGGAACTCAAGTTCCTGATTACTGTGGTTGGTTTTACATAAGTTAAGAGAGCTAGGATAGATATTATCAAAATCACTCTCTATAACTTCGGAATTATTGATACACAGCAGATCATCAATATATCTAAAAGTGTAAAGGTAGTTATCTGAGCAGGTGGGGTGATTTTTAATGAATTTATATTCCTTAAAGAACAGGAATAGATTAGCGATATTCGTGGACGTTGATGTTCCCATTGGAATACCGTTCACTTGCTTATAGAGAGTATTATTATATAAGATATGGTTATTTTTTATGCAGCAATTGAGATAAGAGTTCCAAGTTCCTACATCAACAAATTGGTTAAGTTTAAATTCTGCATACAGCTCTTTAAAGGTAGTGATTATATCTGATAGAGGCAGATTAGTATATAGGTTTTCAAAATCATAACTATTAATATCTAGGGGACACACTTTGAGTATAGTAGAAATTACTTCTGCATTATTATTAATTATCCAAAAATCTCTGTACATCAAGTTAGAACAGTTTCTAATGTGTTTCAAAACCTTCTTTAAGACATCTTCAAAAGCAAGATCTATTTTCTTTTTATGACTCCTTACTCCACTAGCTATGAACCTGAACTTCACAGGATCCTTATGAAACTTAACCGTTGCAAAAAGAAATGGAAATTCAGGCCCATATCTTCTAGTTTGCGGAATTTTAAGTTTCTTGAAGAATGCCTTAAACCGATTTTCTAACTGCTTGGTAGAATAACTTACGGGCTCGTATGTTACTCTATTATTGAGTTCCATAGTTAACAATTCAAAATAGAACTTCTTACAGATAATTGCAAAATTATTGCTAGCTTTATCCGTAGTGGTAAAAATAAATTGGTCTTGTAGTTTGGAGAGTGACCGTCTTCCACTTTAACGTCGACCCCGTGGGGATACCGAAAACGCGTCTAACGAATTCGTCTGCATACTTCCGGTATTAATCCCTGTTAGGGATCTCTCGTACTTTCTCGTGTTTCTCGTACTGAGACAATGAACTATCTTATCTTGACGATGACAATGAACTATCTTGACGATGAACGTATCTTAGACGATGAACATCTGTTGTCATACAGGTATCCGTAACTTACCTCACGTGCCATAGCAAATGGCGTTTGGGAAGATCTTCAAGAGCGTGAACTCTGCTTCCATAAGTTCACAAAGAAATCTAGATTTGCATGAATTATGCAGTCTGATGGGGCTAAAAATTCCATCTAATGTGGTGCATGTTGCAGGAAATTCATGATGGAAGAAAAGCTTCCAAGGGATATGTTCCCTGATACTGGTAAAAAGCCTTGTACGCATAATGTGTATTCCACGTGATTGACATGGAAAAGTGGTATTACTGACCAATAACTCCTTTTTGCAGGTGAAAAACTTCATCAGTGTGAAATTTTCAAAGAAATTTATACAGCTTTAAAATATCACAAGTGTGATGTGTGTTCAAAGCAATTTGTAAAGAAATATTACCTTTCGAGAATCATCAGTCTGTTGCATGTTCCAAGCAGTTTACTGCGAGGAGGTAACTTTCCCAGCGTGATGTGTTCCAAGCAATTCACACACAAAGGTGACCTTTCCCAGCATATGCTCCTTCATACAGGTAAGAAACTTCATCAGTGTGATGTGTGTTCCAAGCAATTCACACGGAAAAATAACCTTTCCCAGCATATGATCATTCATACAGGTGAAAAACCTCATCAGTGTGATGCGTGTTTCAAGCAGTTTACAAAGAAAGGTGACCTTTCCAGGCATATGCTCCTTCATACTGGTAAAAAACCTTATCAGTGTGATCTATGCAACAAGCAATTAACAACGAAAAGTTACCTTTTGAAGCATATAGTCCTTCATACAGGTGAAAAACCTTATCAGTGTGATGTGTGTTCCAAACAATTTGCACAGAAAGATCAGCTTTCCCAACATTTGCTCCTTCATACAGGTGAAAAACCTCATCAGTGTGATGTGTGTTTCAAGCCTTTTGCAAAGAAAGGTGACCTTTCCAGGCATATGTTCCTTCATACTGGTGAAAAACCTCATCAGTGTGATGTGTGTTTCAAGCAATTCACACAGAGAAGTCACCTTTCCCAGCATATGCACCTTCATACGGGTGAAAAACCTCACCAGTGTGATGTGTGTTCCAAGCAGTTCACACGGAAAGGACACCTTTCCCAGCATATGCTTCTTCATACAGGTGAACCTCATCAGTGTGATGTGTGTTCCAAGCAATTCGCACGGAAAGATACCCTTTCACAGCATATGCTCCTTCATACAGGTGAAAAACCTCATCAGTGTGATGTGTGTTTCAAGCAGTTTACAAAGAAAAGTGACTTTTCCAGGCATATGTTCCTTCATACTGGGGAAAAACCTCATCAGTGTGATGTGTGTTCCAAGCAATTCATACGGAGAGGCCAGCTTTCCCGCCATATGCACCTTCATACAGGTGAAAAACCTCATCAGTGTGATGTGTATTCCCAGCAGTTTACCACAAGCAGTCTCCTTTCTGAGCATATGCTCCTTCATACAGGTTAAAAAAGGCTCATTCACAAGAAAAAGTCACCTTCTGAAGCATGTGGTCCTTCATACAGGTGAAACACCTTAGTACAGTGAGCAGTTCACATTTAAAGATACATTTTCCAGGCATATTCTCTTTCACGTAATTTAAAAGCATCATTAGTTTTTTGTGTTCTAAGTATATCACAGAGAAAAGTTTGTTTTCAAACCATATGTTGCTTCACTCAAGCAATCCTCATCAATGATATGTATCCTCCAAGCAATTCAAAAAAAAGGTAGCCTTTCAAAACACATGCTCTTTCAAATATGATAATTCTCACCAATGTGGCTATACTGCAGGAAATTCACAAAAACAATTTTTTTAAGGCAGATGCTTGTGTACACTGGTGAAAAACCCTTTCAATGTGATGTATGCTTCAAGGCATTTATACTTATAGAATGCCTGTCAAACCATTCTCTCCATCATAGAAGTCAATAACAACTGGATAACGTGTTTCTTGATTTTTTTGGGACATTTTTTCATCATATGTATTGATAAATTTATCAAGGATTGAGGGATATTAAATACTCGGAGAGATATATGACCCCCGCACTTAATTTTATTGATTAAATTCTAGCTTTTGAACCTGTGAGATATCTGAGTTGTTATGAGTTAATATGTGGGTGAAAGTGTAGTATAGTGTACTAAATTATTGAGCTAAAAATTGAAGAGAAAATTATGTACATAACTCAAAGTATATAATTTGATGGAAAATATGATAAAAATGTTTTAGCTTCATGATGCATTTTAAAGACTTTACCTGTAATCGGGGATGAGAACAAACGCGGTGGCAAGCGTGTTCTCCCACTGCTTCAATGACATCCAGTTTTGATTTTTTTACTGTTAGTGATTTGTTGCAGTGGCTGTTTAGTGGGCCCCCAAGACGGTGATCACAGTTTTGATTTTTTTACTTTTTTTTTTTTTTTTTTTTTTTTACTATTGCAATCCACTTAAAGACTGTGTTTTAATGTCCTTTCTAAAGATGATAATGAAGAATTTAGAATTGTTTTCTAAAATAAAGCATATCATTGCAAGGTGGAAATGTTCACTCTATCTCATAATTTTCACCCATAAAATGGTAATCACAGCAGGACCCAAAGATCATTGTCTCTGCAGAAGCCTTGGTTGAGGTCACAGCAGTCCTAGGTCAGTCTTGCTACAGCATTCAATCATATCCTTATGCTTGCAGGTAAATTTTACAGTAAAAAATCTTTAAAATGTGTTGTAAAGCTATAATTTTTATCTCATTTTCTATCCCATTAAAATATGTAAGCAATTTTTTCTCAAAAATTTTAGCCAAACAATTTAGGACAATAAACTACACCTTTACCAATATGTGGATGTAATAACAAAATTTAGTTAATCTTTTTGATGATGGATTCTTTCTTTTTTATAAATTCTGAATAACCGAGTGCATCGAGTTATTTATTCTACTTTGTTTTGCTACTCAACATTTCTGCCAGTGGTAGTAATATTTCACATGTTTTTGTATGCATATAATTTCATCAAAGCCATATTGAGTATGCTGTGCAGGGAAGCCAAAATCAAGTTTGTTTACATCTGAGGAGGATTGTAGTCAGCAGGTATAGTGCATAGCTGTGCCCGCCTGTATGGAGAAGGGGAAACACAGCTACCATATAAGTGGGAGCAGTCAGAAAAAACTGTCACATGACATTTGTAGATCAAAACCTGAGAACTGTGCATTTCGTGAAAAATGCATCATTGTGACTTTCTGGGCATAACATAGAGACTCATACACTAAATAAGGTAATGAATCAAAAAAGGCAAAATATCAGATATATTCCACACTTTTTGGCAGTTGTATTACAGCTTCCATCATTATGAATAAGTTATGACTCTCATAGTTAGATGTAAAGAAACTGGCTGCTTGCATTCCTGCAGAGTATGCTCAACATATTTTTTAATGAAGTTATGTGAATGCAGAAACATGTGACATGTTATTTTTGCTCTCGGGAATCTTTAAGTACCGAAATGTATGTACTGGGTTATATGGAATTCATAAAAGCAGCTGTGTGTGCATCTTTTAAATGATTACCCAAAGACTTTAAGTTGTTTTTTTTAAATCGAATTTCAGAAAAACTGGTCTATAACGAGTTCGTATTTAGAGAAATCCAGAATTTGAGCAAAAGATGACCTTTTGTTTGATATAATATTAATTCAAAGCTAATTTTAACATTTTTAATGAACAAAATCGAATGAAATCCCCGTATTTAACAATTAAGAAAAGAACTAAGATAATCAATCTTAACAAGTAACAAAATTTAAAGAAATTCCATATTTAATGAGGCAGGAAAAATCGGCTGCACGTCTCCTCGACTGGATGGGAAATATGGTGTTGTAGAAGACTAAATTGCAACAGCACATTGGAATCTCTGTGTTAATGGGAAAATATTGATAGAAAATCAATGGGAATGTGTACATCAAATGCTCAACAAAGGAGTTTTGAAAGATTACCACCAACACAACTTCAAGGGGCTATGCTTTGGTGTCAACAGAATCAAAAACGTGCTCTCTACTCAAAGGTAAAAAAAGGATGGGTGGGATTCATGCACATGGCTTAAGTAGATTTCTGGGTGATGATTGCAGAGAGGGATAGGGGTGTAATGGCGTTGGTATAGGGCCTAAGGGGGAAACATGATATAGCATTTCCTGAAATTGCATCTATTGACTATTTCAATTTCTAAGTAAGCATTGCATTGGAAAGATCAATGCTCCTTTTACATCATGTGTGTATTTAAATAGCATCCAATTTCACATTGCATCAAACAACAAATCCTAAACATTCATAAGTGACAAAATGCTTAAGAGAAAAGTATTTTGTAAATGACAAAGTAGCCATCATTAGAGAGCTACCAAATGGAGAAAAAGTTTTGCCATATGTTATGATATACATGGATGTATAATACGAGGGTTAGTCCAAAAATAAGTTTCACAGTTCCGTTAATGGCAGGAATGTGCATGCCGGCGAAAAATGACACTATGAACATGAAGATCATGACTTACCTATTTTTCAACATATTCCCCTCGGACATTGAGGCACTTGTACCGGTATACCAGGTTGAAGAAGCCCCTCCGTAACAGTCCGTGCCCTGCATATGAACGAATTAGCCAACTGTGGATTTCACGTCGCCATTGCTGGTGTAACAGTGCCCAGCAAGCGCCTTCTTCAAAGCTTGGAAAAAGGTGAAGTTGCTGGGTGCAAGGTCAAGACTGTAGAAGGGATGTTCCATGCATTCCCAACCGAACCTGTCCAGAAGATCTGCTGTTGCCGCCACCACCGCATGGGGTTGCACGTGGTCATCCATGAGAAGCATGGCCTCTTTCGTCGAATGCTGAGTCACAACCGTTTTAGTGTTTCACAGTACCTGCGGCATTCACTGCTCCACCTTCAAGGAAGTCGAGCAACAGAATCCCTTTGGTGCCCCAAAAGACAGTCAGCAGGATCTTGCCGGCATACTTGGTAACCTTGAACTTCTTTTTGCCCAGGGAACTGTGGTTCTTCCATTCCATGAAGGCTAACTTTGACTCCGGGTTGCAATGGTGGATCCAGGTTTCATCCCCCGTCACAATGCAGAACAGAAACAGATTGCCTTCCTTCTCGTAACGCATGAGATGTTGCAGACTGCTTCCCATTCTGTGCACCATGCGAACGGCAGTGAGTTGTCGAGACATCCACTGTGCTGACACTTTGCGGCAGTCCAGAATATCGTTGATGATGTGGTGTGCTCGGGCGTGTTCAATTGGCAGTGCTGATGCAAGCATATCCACAGTGATCCGTTGGTTGGAGTGAATCATGGCTTCCACATGTTCGACGTTCCCCTCTGTAGTCGACGTCGACAGCCTTCCAGGTCGTTGCTCACCTGACACACACTCACTAAACTGCTGACACCATCAGCGCACCATTTTCTCAGATATCACGACTGGGCCATAAACCTCAACAAACCTCTTATGGATTTCTGTACCACGTGCCTACTCGTATTGGACAACAGACCGGACTTCAGCTTTCGTTCACATCCGTAACACACGACTGCTCGCCATCACTCCTTCTGTTATGATGAGGGCACGCTCTGTGTGGAGATCGCTGCCTTCCACCTACTCCTGCACATGCTCGGCATTTACCCTGCAGACAAAACGTAGCTCAGTGGAAGAGTAGATAGGTGGCCGCTCCAGTAGTGCAGTGGTCTAAGCGATGGCTTCTGATCATTCGACTGAAAGGGGTCCAAGTTCGGATCCTGGTGTGGCAGAGATGTTGTGTTCGTCTTATGGCACTGGCACTCTCCCTTCCCTGGAGTCAGTGACCCCAAATTAGGGACAGTCGACTGCTTATAGTGCATTGAGCTGCTCATGGTGGTCGTTAAACCTCCAATAAAAAAAAAAAAAAAAAGAGTAGGTTCCCCCGAAAACTGGGGACGGTATAATTTTCCCCATCGTTACATCCAGTCTGAAAATATCGCATCTTGAATCTTATTTTCGGACTATCCCTCATAAAACTTTACTTTGCAGAGCATGGGCGCCTGCAGGAAATTTTTCATGGGGG
The DNA here is from genome assembly GCA_039090855.1 of Macrothele yani. Taxonomy (NCBI): domain Eukaryota; kingdom Metazoa; phylum Arthropoda; class Arachnida; order Araneae; family Macrothelidae; genus Macrothele; species Macrothele yani. The sequence goes on from CM077009.1 coordinate 154,793,070, forward strand.
GTTAGTGTAATTAATTAAGTTTTGGCTAATATGTAGAAAACAGTAATTCTTGAAAATGAAAGATTAATACTATTACTACTACTTACTTACTGCATTAGAACACTACTACTACTATTATTATTATTATTAATTGATGCTGCTCTTGAAGAAAGTATGTTAGTAATAGTCATGTATTATCATGTACATTGGTAACTGTTTTCAAAATAATGAACAGTGTCGGCCACCCCAAGCCATTTAAGTTCAGCACACACCACCCTAAGCGGAACTTGTTTGGGCGTACTACCTTATGGTTTGCTAGGTTTTCTGCATTCACGTTATCGTTTTCCCAATTTCAAATTTCCAATGAAATTGGGATATTAAATTAACCGCCCCAAACTTCATCTTTCCTTGTTTTCCAGTTCTGTGTGTAAAAAAAAAAAAAGTCGTAAATAAAATAATATAAAATAAAGGGAAAAATAGTTCTACAGGGGGTCAAGTGACCCCTGTGACCCTCCCCGCCCCTGTCGGCGCCCATGTTGCAGAGTGATTGTTTCAAAACAAGACTTGGTGAACATAAAAAAGATGTTTCCAATGGTCTTCCAAAGACAGCTTTATCTGCACTAACCCTTGAAGACACATCTGCAGTTCCCATTTGGAAAGAAACTAAAAAAGTTGCCCCATTCATCAACAAAACATCTCTGCGATTCCAAGAAAGCATTGAAATTTTGTTCACCAAAAACTGCAATTCAGAGACCCCTCACTAAATCTCATTTATTTGGATCTCTCTTCTAAAATCTGGCAACATTTCCAACACCCCAACTTGAAATTGTAGTTCTGGCAACCAGTCGATCGCTGGTGATCAAGGTCATAGGATGACCGAAAGCTACCGCTAAATGAACCTTTTACCGTACGTGACTCTGTGTGTTTCACTCGTTTTAGATGTTTATGAATGTTTATAAAACTATTCATAACTTCTTCTGATAGATATACTTGTTTAGTATTTAAATATTCCAAATCTTTTAATTTTTGAAATACAAAGTTTATTACAATTAGCACTGCACTGGGGTGGAAGGACATTATATCAAAACTACCGAGTGGAACTGAATTAAATCTTGTTTTATATTCTTTTAATACCAGTTAATCTATTTTTGATGGAATGCTGATTTTTTTTGTATATAGGGACTTTGATAATGAAATTCTCATAGGTAAGTCAGTTCCTTATGGCTTTTTATTTTTTGTAAAAATGCCTGGTATTGAAGAAGCTATTGATAGATTTGTATTCTTAAGAGGATATTATACTATGATTTCTGATATATGACAAATATTTCAATTGAGAGTCAGTTGGACCTCTCTGAACTATTTCAGTTTGATTCTTGAAGTGCTGTTTTTACTTTTAGAATCGTAATCACCAGTATTTAGAAATATTAATTAGTTTGACTTATTTGTTTTACATATTTAAAAAAAATGTTATTACTGAGCTCCAATAACTGGTACATTTCAACACTTTGAGTTCAAAGTTTGCTGCATTTCTTGATCCATGACTTTTTAAAAGCACTCTGTATAGTTGAACACAAATTTCCTTTTATTTAATTTTTTTTTTCCCTGGCCTGGTATAGATCTAATAATAGTCTTTATTTTAGAAATACAGTTTTATGTTGTAGATACATATACACAATCATTGAGTTGCTCTCTGGTATTCAGAGGTTAACATTTCAAGAAAATCTTATCTGCCAGATAAAAATTTAAAGCAGATGAAACTTGATTTTACTTACGATTGGTGTCCCAGACGCCTCTATTTACAGGGATCTCAGCATACAACTCAACATTCACCAACATCCATCACGTCTCACACAAGGACTTTTATACTTCATATTCATTGTCTTTTTTCCTGCAGATATTCTTTGATATGGTCCACCCATAATTTCCTTGGCCATCTCTTTCCCTCTCTCCTACCAACTGGGATGAATAAATTCGCATAGTAAATATCTCAACTGTCATTCTTGTCACAATATGGTCAAACCACCTAAGAATGTCTCCACTTTACTAACAACATTCATTTCATGTTACACATCTTCAGTCCTCTCATGATCTTAGAATGTGTCTTGCTACAAACCCCCAGTAAGTAATGCATCTCTCCAACACACAAGTGACTCCTATGTCTCTTCTGCAGTACCCAGGTTTCACTGCAACACATCTTCAATCCTAATGTGATCTTAGAATGTGTCTTGGTACAAACCCTCAGTAAGTAATGCATCTCGCCAGCACACAAGTGACTCCTATGTCTCTTCTGCAGTACCCAGGTTTCACTGCAACACATCTTCAAGCCTAATGTGATCTTAGAATGTGTCTTGCTACAAACCCCCAGTAAGTAATGCATCTCTCCAGCACACAAGTGACTCCTATGTCTCTTCTGCAGTACCCAGGTTTCACTGCAACACATCTTCAATCCTAATGTGATCTTAGAATGTGTCTTGGTACAAACCCCCAGTAAGTAATGCATCTCTCCAACACACAAGTGACTCCTATGTCTCTCCTGCAGTACCCAGGTTTCACTGCAACACATCTTCAATTCTAATGTGATCTTAGAATGTGTCTTGCTGCAAACCCCCAGTAAGCAATGCATCTCTCCAGCCCACAAGTGACTCCTATGTCTCTTCTGCAGTACCCAGGTTTCACTGCAACACATCTTCAATCCTAATGTGATCTTAGAATGTGTCTTGGTACAAACCCTCAGTAAGTAATGCATCTCGCCAGCACACAAGTGACTCCTATGTCTCTTCTGCAGTACCCAGGTTTCACTGCAACACATCTTCAAGCCTAATGTGATCTTAGAATGTGTCTTGCTACAAACCCCCAGTAAGTAATGCATCTCTCCAGCACACAAGTGACTCCTATGTCTCTTCTGCAGTACCCAGGTTTCACTGCAACGCATCTTCAATCCTAATGTGATCTTAGAATGTGTCTTGCTACAAACCCCCAGTAAGTAATGCATCTCTCCACACACAAGTGACTCCTATGTCTTTTCTGCAGTACCCAAGTTTCACTGCAACACATCTTCAATCCTGATGTGATCTTAGAATGTGTCTTGCTACAAACCCCCAATAAGTAATGCAACTCCCTAACACACAAGTGATTCCTATGTCTCTTCTGCAATACCCAGGTTTCACTGCAACACATCTTCAATCCTAATGTGATCTTAGAATGTGTCTTCCTACAAACCCGCAGTAAGTAATGCATCTCTCCAGCACATAAGTGACTCCTATGTCTCTTCTGCAGTACCCAAGTTTCACTGCAACACATCTTCAATCCTGATGTGATCTTAGAATGTGTCTTGCTACAAACCCCCAGTAAGTAATGCCTCTCTCCAGCACACAAGTGACTATTATGTCTCTTCTGCAGTACCCAGGTTTCACTGTCGTACATCAGAGCAGGCGAGTCAAGACTTTTTTTGAGAACCCATCATTCCAGTGAAATCCTCCTAAAGCAGCTATGACTTTGAAAGATGAATTCATTCACCTAGTAATTTCACCATTTCACTCTTTAATTGGTTTTCTCTATCAAACGTTATTCCTAAATATATAAATTCCTTCACCCAGCCTATCTCTTTACCATTTAGACTGAACTTGCGTTCAGTACTGAGAAAAGTTTCACACTCAGAACCCATAACTTTTTTTCTTTATATTTGTCTGTACTCTTTTTGAGTTTCATAGTAACTTCATACGTCCATCACATCATATTATGCAACGGAGTGAAAATAAATGCAAAAAAGTGTATCTTTGGAACAGCAATAGAAGATAAGTTGAAAATCTGTTTATAGCAAAATTGGCTTGCATGCAACATTAGAATTATAAATAGCATATTAATTTAACCTATGAAAATATCCAAAATTAATACATATGCAGCACAACCATCTTTCAAGAAGGAGCTTGGAACTCACAAAAATCCTTGTTAAATATGGGCACTCGCTAAATCTGTTTTGGGGTGAAAAATGCCACCATGTAAAAATATGCATATATGTTTAGACGAGGGTTTGTCTGAAAATAAGTTTCATGGATCCGTTAATTTTTGGCATCTACTAGTAGATGCCAAAAATTGCAGAACCCATGGCATCCGTATTGTTCACAGTTTTGCGGAAGTGATAATGAACCAAATTGGACAAAGTGTAAATAACAAATTCCCAAAGAATTTTTTTTTCATTGTAGGTGTGGCAATGATATCTTCATTTCAGCAGATTTTCAACCAAGTGAATTTGATGCTCTACAAGGTCTGTCAAGCAGCATCCTACTTAGGGGCAGAAAAAAAAAAAGCAACCTGTTATGTTGCTGTCCATGTTCTCATCAGAGTATGCGCCTTCTGACACTACGTACTTGTTCCAATGGTCTGTCCACTGAACATATAAATTTTTTATAAATAGCGTTTGTGAACTGCCAATAGATGCTGGCATCACATTCTTTATCTCCGCTGTGGCCTGAAATCTTCTCTCTGTTTCAAAGGAATTTAAGCTTTAAGTATAACCAGAAGTTGCAAGGATCCATATCTGTGGAGTCTGGGGCTCGGCTGACTTGTGGGAGCTGGTACTTGGTCAAAAAGGCTTTAATGTGGTGAAACAAATAGGCCAGGAACATGGTCATGGTGCAGCTGCCACAGCATAGGTGTCTTTCAGTACACTGCATCTAATAGGAGACAATGATCGATTTTGATATCTCTAATCAGAATTATGCAGTTTTCCATGATTGCATCTTACGTTTTCTTGATCATTTCAGGATTCTTACCCTCCACTATCAACAGATGTTCAATCCAGCGTGCGGCGAAAATGAGGCGAGACAAGCGCACATGAGCATGATCATGGTGCAGCTGCAGGCCACCTTGTTGCAACAGTACAAGTCTTTTCCACCAAACTGCATCTTGTAGGTGATGGGGAACTGCCTGGTAGTAGTCTTTATTTACAGTTTTTTTTTTTTAGATTGGAGGTTTAACACCCACCGTGAGCAACTCAATGGGCTATAAGCAGTCGCCCGTCCCTAATTTAGGATCAATGGTTCCAGGGAAGGGAGAGAGCCAGTGCCATAAGACAAACACAACATCTATGCCTCACCGGGATTCAAACCCGAACCCCTTACGGATGAATGAGGCTTAGACCACTGCGCCACCGGGGCGGCTTTGTTTACAGTTTGTTGTAAGTGAAGGAAAATTGTGTGGTAGTCACAGTAGTCACTCCTGATTTGTTTGCAGCTCGTACTTTATCAAATTTATTTTGGGGCTTCTGCTCATGGAAACCCTTCTTGAACATTCATCACCCTCAACAGACATTTGTCAATCTTTGATTGAAGCACAGATACCACTCCTCGCTTTGTGTTGAAGCCACTTAAATTGTTTCAGCTGATGTGTGGTCCCGTTTGTGGTAAAATTTGATGCATGTTCTTTGCTCAGTCATTGCAGCACTAGTCAAAAATTCTATGGACAGAGCTCACAATGCTAAACCTTCGCTGCCAGCCGACAGCATGCTTTGCTTGTGCCAATGAACCTCAGTGCCTTGCTTTGTCTAGTTTAAGAGGGGAGAAATGTGGTCATTTATTTCTTGATCAAACCTTGTAAGAATTCAAATTTCAGAACAGTGTACTGAAATAGGTTTTACAATTGAAAATGAAAACAAAATGAACAAAAAAATGTTATCCTTTCTTGATGTGCTAGTAATTAAAAAAGATATTTCCATAGATTATAAAGTTTTTGAAGAACTTCATATGTACCTGTATTGATTCCTTTTGAATCAATACATCACCTGTGTTATAAAATTAATACCTTAAGAACTTGGGTGAGCATTTACACATTCATCCAAAAAATGTGCGGTAGATCCAGCTTGTAAAGGGCAGCTCGGGACTAATGGAAATCCTCGCAAATTCCGTTTTTTGGGTGAAAATTCCCACCGTGTAGAAATATGCAAATATGTTTACATTGTACAGCCATAACAATAAAATTTTTCTTGAAGATTTTAATTAATTAGCACTATTATTAATTAAATTGTTGAAGTATATTAAAATTGGTGGCCATGTAGACAGCTGTTTAATTCCACAGCACACACGAAGCAAAAGCAGCACCAATGCAACACTCACTTGGAAGGTGAAAGAGGCAGTAGACACAATTCCAGGAATTATTATCTTCTTTTTCCACGTTGGAGAAATATCCATTTAATTTCTTTCTTATTCATCTCATCAGTCGTTCCTCAAAAATCTACTAAAGTGTGCCTGATGTCCATCCATCATCTGTTTGCCTAAAACTATTGATGCGATACTCCTAACACCTAGTCATCTTAAGTAGGTGATGCAGAGAGTCTATTGTACAAATAGCTTGTTGAGCATTTGAAGTCCTTCATCCCCGTTGCTTTTCTATCAACTTTCTTTCACTAGCACCCTGTGCTCATGCAATTTTGTTCTGTATCCCACAATTTCTATTCCTGCATAACAGGACAATACATGGAACATTTCCTCTGTCTTGTTAATTATGTAATTCTATTAAATGTTATTTTGCTTTGTTAAAAGTGATCATCTTAACGTTTCTATCCCTCATTAAATCTGAGGACTTTGTTAAATTTCGTTGTTTATAAACAATTAAATTAGCTTTGAATTAACATTATACCTAATGAAAGTTCCAGTTTTGTTCGTTAAACCTGAGATATCCCTAAATGCAGGCTTGTTATAAGAGTGTTCTATTATATGCAGTGGTGTAGCCATCCTTTCTTCTTGCAACAGTGTACATGTATATTGCTTTACATTCATACTCAGTCCCCATTAGGGACTTCACTTCAAAATCAGGATGGGCGATGGGTGGGCAAGCGTTATTTTTGGTAGAGGCAAACTAAATAGCAACTTTTTTTTTTACAAAAGAATGAAAAAACGAATTTTCGAAACTTCTCTCTCTCTCTCTCTTTTTTTTTTTTTTTACTGAAGGTTTAATGGCCACAGGGAGCAACTCAATGGGCTATGCCAATTGCCCATCCCTACCTAATTTAAGGTCACTGGTTCCACGGAAGGGAGAGAGCCTGTGCTGTAAGACAAACACAACATCCATGCATCACCGGGATTGGAACCCGGACCATTCTTGGACGAATGTCATAAGCCAGCGCTTAGACCACTGCACCACCGGTGTGGCTTTAATGCCTTTCACTACAGGCCACAAAAGAATTTGTGCAATCCCCACCCACTCTAGCTGGTCACACATACATTCACGGATCTCACTAGTTATGCCACTGGTGTAAGATACAAGTGCTGGTGTAACCCTTCAACTTTTTCCTTGCCCTGAATGCGTTGTCTTAAGTTGCTTTTCAAAATTTTGCAGTTTTGTTTACAAAAATAGTACTGTACCTGAATAATTTATTTAAAAGAAAATGTCATTTTTGTTTATCTAAATGAAATTTTAACATTGTGCCCCTTACCCTTGACTACCTTCCTTAAGCCAGTCACTTTGCCTTGCACTCCTCTCCTGCAATGCAGTTGTCAGACACTTTCACTGTCTCGGAGCAGTCTTAAGAATGCTAGTGTACCTTTAGACTCCACTTTTCGTGTTGGAATTTCCGATTTTGTAAAGAAAACAGACAGAGCAATTAGTAGTGACCCCCTCAGTGAATTATTATCTACCCTCCACATTAACTCCCTGTCCATACTAACATGAAAAAGAGGCTTAAACTAAGGAACTGGAAAAGCGGAGAACTGAATTTTCATGGGCTACTTTGATAATGTTTCTACAGAGACTTAAATAACGCACTTCCGAGGGGAAAATATGGAGGAGACACAAAGAAAAACATGATACTTATTATTACTTGACAAAGCGTGGATTATATTTTAAAGTTAAATATACTGAAAAATGGCATATTTTGAATTGGGTGGGCGGCAGGGTGGGCAATACAAATATCAGAGTGGGCTCAAGCCCACCCTCACATCTTCTAGGTGACATACCTGATCCCCATTAACTGGGTGTCCGGACCTGGGGAACCCCCCTGTTGCTATGCCTCTGATTTTATGTATCAAAGAAGAAGCAATAACTTGGATCAAATCAGTTGCAAAAAATTATGGGTATGAAACAAGAATCTGTAAATAAAGTAATATATGGTTCTAAAAATAGTTTAAGGTTTCCAATTCTGAGAACTATACAAATTGGGAGAAAACAAATACAAATATATATTTTTCCATACATAAGAAGAAACAGTATAACAAGAGAACTCTGTAAAATTGATAAAAAAAATGAGGAGGGGGTATTCGCTTTCAACCCCCAAAAATTTAGTATATAGAACAAACATCATTGTAAATTATTAGAATGATCTGATGCATATGTAATTGTAATTAAATTCACCACACTACTCTTTGACATATACATATATAAGTAGTACAAAAATCAAATTAAAAAACATTTTAAATCGACACATAAAAATTAATAAACATATAATTCACTCAGAAATCATCATCATCATCATCATTGTCAACCATTATCAATCCACTGCTGGACGAAGGTCTCCCCAAGTTTCCTCCACAACGGTCTGTCTTGTGCCAGTCTCCTCCATGTCACCCCTGCATACTTTCGAATTTCATCCACCCATCTCCCATGTGGTCTTCTTCTGGGTCTCTTCCTGTCCCTTGGAATCCAATCTAAAATTTCGGCTGTCCATCGATGATCTGTCCTTCTGGCAGTATGTCCAGCCCATTGCCATTTCAGGGATTTAACTCTGATCATGATGTCTTCCACTCCTGTCATTTTTCGGATCCACGAGTTCCTCTTCTTATCTCTCCTGGTTACACCAAGCATGCACCTCTCCATGCTTCTTTGAGTTGTCTGCAGCCTTTGTAGGTCTCTTTTAGTTAAGGTCCACGTCTCTGCACCATACCTAAGCACTGGAAGGATGCATTGATCAAACACTTTTCTTTTAAGACATACTGGCATATTGCTCTTGAAAATTATGCTGTTTCTTCCAAAAGCTCTCCAGGCAAGTTTTGTACGCCGATTAATTTCTTCATCAATGTGACCCTCACTTGATATCTGCTGTCCAAGATAAACGTACGTGTCTGTTATCTCCAGCTTTTCTCCATCAATCGATAAATCTTCATTTCTTGTAAAAGCATTGAACATCACTTTTGTCTTCTGAAAGTTCATTTTTAATCCCACTTCTTTACTCTTGTCAGCAAGTTCCTGGATCATACTCTGCAGCTCTGATGGGGTAGTTGCAAAAATGACTACGTCATCAGCAAAACGAAGGTGGGTTAGATAATCTCCATTAATCTTTATCCCCTTGTTTTCCCAGCTCAGCGACTGAAAAACACCCTCCAATGTGGCATTAAAGAGCTTCGGAGATATGGTGTCACCTTGTCTCACTCCCTTTCCAATTTTTACGTGTGTTGTATTTTCAAACAGCCTAATCTTTGCACTTGCATTTTCATAGATGTTATTAATAATATTAATGTATGCATCTTCAATACCGCAGGTTTTCAGAGCCATTGTAACTGCTGATGGTTTCACCGAATCAAAGGCTTTTTTCATAATCGATAAAAGCCATGCACAATGGAAGTTCATATTCCCTCGCTCTTTCAATTAGTTCTCTCAGCACGTGGATATGATCTATTGTGCTGTAGCCACTCCTGAATCCAGCTTGTTCTCTCGGTTGAGCCATGTCCAGTGTTACCTTCAAGCGGTGTGAAAGAACTTTAGTGAAGATTTTATAAACTACTGATAGGAGGCTGATAGGTCTGTAGTTTCCGAGATCCTCAATGTCACCTTTCTTATGTAGCAGGATCATTGTAGCGGTGTTCCAATCCTCAGGAATCTTTCCTTCATTAAGGCAACGAGTGAAAATTTGGGCGAGTACTGTTTCGATTTCTCCACTTGCTTCTTGTATGATGTCTACAGTAATTCCATCTTCTCCTGGAGCTTTTCCCCGCTTCATGTTCTTGATTGCATGTGCAACTTCTGCTGGAAGGACTGGAGGAACTCTGGTACTGGTATCTTTCATGATGTCTGGAGTGCATGTATCATCCCTTTCATATAATTTGGAGTAGAAATCTTTCACTCTTGTCAAAATTTCGCCTCTATTTCTTGTTACAGAACCATCTTCTTTTCTCAGTGCCATAATCTGTTTTCTTCCCTTACTGAGATGTCCCTTTGCTATCTTTAGGCTTTGGTTGTTTTCAATTGCTTTCCTCACTAGTTCACAGTTGAATTTTCTTACGTCTTCAGTGATACTTTTTCTTACTGTCTTGCATAGCTCTATATATTCCACTTTGGAAGTCACATCTTCTTTAGTTGTCCTCATCTCTCTTCTTTTTTGCATCAACATTTTCGTTTTTCCTGATAATTTATTTACATGCAACTTGTTTTTAGACCCAGCTAATTTTGTTGCTGTTTCCATAAGAGCTTTGGTTACTTTTCTGTTAACTTCAGAGATGTCCACTTCTTCCGATGTTAGGCTTTCTAAAGCAGAGAACCTGTTCTTCAGTTCCAACTTGAAGGTATTATGGTGTTTTTTAAGGTTGGTTATGTCAATAGATTTGGTTTGTCTTATGAGCTTGCCACGTTCAAGTTTAGTGTTGAGGTGCATCTTACATCTCACCAATCTATGGTCACTACCTGTGTTGAACTTGTTTAGCACACTGCAGTCTTCTATGACGAATTTTTTGTTACACATAATAAAATCAATTTCACTTGTCGTCCCATTTGGATGTCTCCATGTCCATTTCCTGTGTGGCTTTTTCTTGAAGAAGGAGTTCAAGATGAAAAACCCTTCTGCCTCTGCAAACTCAACGAGAGTATTTCCACGCTGGTTTCTGTTGCCGTGACCGAATTTACCTACTGAAGTTTCATTCTGTTGCCGTTGCCCTATTTTTGCATTGAAACCTCCCATAATTATTTTCAAGTGCTGCTTACCTTTATTATTTAGATGACAAATTTCCTCATAAAATTCTTCAATTTCTTCTTCAGGATGACTTGTGGTGGGTGCATAAGTTTGAATAATCTGAGCCTGGTATCTTTTCGAGAGTTGGATAACAAGTCGTGCAGCTCTGTCAGAGGAACTTTCAACTTCTACAACTTTATCCTTCAGTTTCTTGTTTATTATAAATCCAACACCACTAGTTCTGCCAGTATCTGTCCCACGATAGTAGAAGAGATGTCCACTTTTCAGTTCAATGAGATCTTCTCCTTTTCTCCTTACCTCACTTAGCCCCACGATGTCCCACTTGATCCTTTGTAGTTCCTCTTCCAATTCAAGAAGCCTTGAATCAGAAGATAGGGAGCGTCCATTGTACGTAGCCAAGGTCAGCATCAGATGGCAGCCATAAATCATTCCTTATCTCTAGGCTATGTTATTTTATGTGCAGACGTTTTGTATCCCTTGATATCTTTCAGGTCACAAGACGTGAAGGGACACGAAACGTCTACACATAAAATAAAATAGCCCAGGGATAAGGAATGATTTATGGTGTATTATTTCTGAGTGAATTACTTATTTACTGTCTACTCTGGTTAAGCCAACTTTTTGTTTCAGTATCATAAAAATTTGGCAAAAAAAATAAAAAAAAAGAACAGCCCTTATTCAATATTGAGTAAAAAATTAAAATTTTCAAAATTTGATAAAAGAAAATTAGTTCTTTTCCGAAATCAGAAAAAGAATATTATTCTGAATCAGTCACATATTCTGAATTGTTAATATATTATGTTGTTATTCTGAATTTAAAATATAAACATAAATTAATTATATATACGACCCCTCAGTTTTACAAGATCTTTAGGATCTAGAATGAAAAAGAAATAATAAAACTATTAATAATAGATATAGTAATATTAGAATATAATGAGTAATTAGGAAAATGCAAAAGAAGAGAAAGGAAAGGTAATATTTACATTATGTGTGCTTCACATCTTGACCAGAGTTTTGATTGTGTACATTTTGCTGGGTAAACAGTAAAAATACCCCTGAAAACTGAAAAGCGGAAACAATGCCCCCGGAAAAAATACCCCAGAAGAAATACCCCCAGAACAAATGGTTCACTGTTAACTGCCACACAGGAACACTGATGTGTGGCAGTGTTCCGGTGTGGCAATTTACTGGCAACCCTGCCACACATCTTACAGCAACTTGGCCACAAAAGTTCAAGGGCGCGGGGGGGGGCTATAAAGATTTCCATTTCTCGGCCTGTATTGAGAACTGAATTGGGAACTCCAAATGAATTTCAAGAAAACATTCCATGTAAGCCAAGCGAGAATTGTACTCTTTAATTTGAAGAAATAAATTGCAGAGGATCCGAGGTACTTTTGGTTTGGGGGGGGGGCGCACCTCAACTTCCAACTTCCGTAATATTAGATTCTGGGCCGCTGGAGTCTGTCAGTGTATCCAGGGTATTCCCCTTACAGCGTCCGCGAGCATGGGGGGAGTCCCCCAAATGTTAAAATGGACATAGAGAAAGTTTCTAAGAGCGCAGCCAAGTGTTGAAGGTAAGGGATTTGCTCGCAATTTCTATGCTTCATGATGTGTTTAATGGTAAACTATGTATGCCCTTCCCCCTCCTCCAGAAATATGGTTAAGCCTGTGAAAGGGATATGAGGTGCTTGGTTTCGAGGGCCCCACCCCCAACTTCCGTAATTTTATATTCTGGACCTCTAGAGTCGGTCAGTGTATCCTCGATGTTGCCCTTGAATAGCTCTTATAAACGTAACCTCCCTCCCCGTTTCTAAGATTCGTGGTCGTGTACAGAATCATTATATAAAGCATGGCACTAATGTTTACAGCTCTACATCCATTTTAACATTTTGGGAGAAAGTCCCCCCCCCCCCGCCCAAGCTCATGGACCTCGTGGACACTTCAAGAGGAACTTCCTGTATACACTGACAGACTCCAGCGGCCCAGAATATAATATTACGGAAGTTCGGGGTAGAGAGCTCCCCCTCGCCCTTCCAAAACTAAGCGTATCCTCGGCAATTTATTTCTTCAAATTAAAGTACAATTCTCACTTGGCTTACATGGAACGTTTTCGCGAAATTCGTTTCCTTATTCAGTTATCAATGTAGGCCCAGAAACGGCAATCTTTATAGACCCCCCCCCTTGAACTTTTGTAGCCAAGTTGCTGAAAGATGTGTGGCAGGGTTGCTGGTAAATTGCCACACCGGAACACTGCCACACACATCAATGTTCCTGTGACGCAGTTTACAATGAACCGTTTGTTCTGGGGGCATTTTTTCCGCTTTTCAGTTTTCAGGGGTATTTTTACCTACATCCATTTTGCTGAACCATTTGATCTCAATAGATGGCAGCACATTAGAATCCTGCATATGTGTTGTTTTAATGAAATATAGCCAGATTGAAAGAGCTGCATTTTGATGTGTGCAGCTACAGTAGAGATATTAAGAATACTCTGTGTGTCTCAAGACAATAGCCAACTTTCATTTGATGTAAATACCTGAAGGAACTCGTGTGTTTTTAATTTTGTTTTTGCGTTTTTTACACAAAAAGGACAATGGCAAATATATAGAAATATACGCTTTAACAACAGTACGAATAATAATTCCAATAGATCACATGAAAATTTAGGATAATGTGGTAATTGTCCAAAAATTTGTCCTATTTTTGTGGTAATTTCAATTGAAAATAACCTCATATTGTTACCATAATAATATAACTCAAGCACACAATATGTGCTTGAGTTAGGTTCTTGACTTTTTGTTCCTTTGAACAAAATGCTGCAGTATAGCATTACTCAAGTCAAGACTGTCTTGTAGCAAGGATATGGTTCTTTGTTATGTACAGAATAAGCATTTTGAGCTCTGGAATTTGTATACCGCACTAAGTGTATTTATTCATAATGAAGAACTGACATTCCTATTCCATGACTCCATGTTGAATTCATGGGCAGATTTATCAGAGGATCAGCCAGATTTCCGCACAGGGCACTAACCAATGAGTAGCACCAAATCATCATTTGAATATATTTGAATTGATAGTATCATCCCATAACTGAGAAAATGCACATTTTTTTTTTTCTGCCTTTGGCACCAACATGTCTCATTCTAGCTATGCATGCATATAAATAAGATTGTGTACACATTAGAAGGTTTGATATTTGCACCAAAAACTACTTGAAAATTCTTCAGATCCCTGGCTGGCTGTTTTCATTTTTTACAAAGTGTCTGTATCACATGGTCATTCTGTGTTGGAAAATACATATATGACTTTAGTTTTTATTTCTTTTCTTTTGTGTACTGTGACAATGTGGAAAGAAGCTGGAGTGCCGCCCAGGTGGCGCAGTGGTCTAAGCGATGGCCTCTGATCATTCGTCCGAAGGAGGTCCGGGTTCGAATCCCGGTGAGGCATGGATGTTGTGTTTGTCTTACTGCACTGGCTCTCTCCCTTCCCTGGAACCAGTGACCCTAAATTAGGGACGGGCGACTGCTTATAGCCCATTGAGTTGCTCATGGTGGTCATTAAACCTCCAATCAAAAAAAAAAAGAAAAAAGAAAAAGAAAGAAATAACACCTCAATCTCCTAGATATTTGGCTTTTAGTTTGATACCAATGTCTCTCATTCTAGCTATGCATACATATAAATAAGATTGTGTACACATTAGAAGATTTGATATTTGCACCAACAGCTACTTGAAAATTCTTCAGATCTCTGGCTGGCTTTTTTCATTTTTCACGAAGTCTCTGTATCAGGTGGTTACCCTTTGTAGGAAAATACGTATATGACCTTAATTTTTATCCATTTTCTTTTGTGTATTGTGACAGTGTGGAAAGAACACCTCAATCTCCAAGATATATGGCTTTTAGTTTTTCTGATCCATTATTCTAGTAAACACTTCAGTTTTGCTGATGAGTGAAATTTGTCGCCCTGCAATGAATGCGATGTTCTGCAGAAGTGTCCTAGGAGATTTTTATGTGTCCTGGATATTTTGCAGAGTTAGCCTCTGTAATTTATAACTTCGTAGTCACAAAGTAGATCTACAGTATTGTTTGTTAGATTACCATTTTCATTAATTAATTTCACTGCTTTTGAACTTTATGTAAGGTTAGAATTACACCATTTTTCGAGTTTAAAATATGGACAGAATCGAACGTGACTGGAACAAAGTTCTGGAAAACTTATTATATGAGTAATATTATCAAAACTTGGATCTGTGTGAATTCTGTCATCTCTATATAAATGTATCCTCTGGTTTCATGCTGCAACTAAACCAAGATATAAACATCCATTCGATAGAAATGATTTAAAATTTTTGACAATATTGAAACTATCTTTTACTGAACAATAAATTTGCGTTTCATTTTGACTCGGATAAAACAGCCGAGTGGCCAAAAGAAGACCCTAAAACTGAGACATATGGTACACAAACATAAGGTGTTCATGCATTCATATAAAATGCAGACCGCTGTCCGCGGTGAGCTCGTTATTTTGGTGAATGGGAAGTTTTCTCGTGTTATTCCTTTCAGACAGGTGTGTTTAAATCTCTGTTCCTTCTGTGGTGTTGGTTTTGCCTCTTCCCTAGCATAAAAAGGAAGGAAAAGCTGTGCGGATGGAAGCATACACAGAATTGGGTTATTTTAAGGAAAATTGCCTCTTATTTTATGTCAAAACATGTGAAGTGGTTATTGCATTTCTACATGCTTATTATATGTTTAGATTTGCTGACAACTTGCATTGATTATTTTGTTGCACATGACACACTTTTGGAGATGTGTAGGTTTTATGGCAGCTTTGGGGCTGTTATCTTAATTGCGTAAAATTCTCTGATAAACAGAGCAATGTTCGTCTCTTTGTGCTGGAGCTTGTTTGTGTAGTATTTATATTCTTATAAAAGAAAAAGAAAAAAATGTCGACGGCCTTTTAAATTTTGACTACTCACTGATTGCTGTCCTTTTTGTTTCTTCCCTTTGCGTGTGTTCTTAAAATATCGCAATGTATAATAAATATTTTTCCTATCGTTTACAGGTGTTGCTATCAGGGGCAGAAGAGCTACCAGGAAATGTCCCCCCCCCCCCCGGGACACATTTCCTGGTAGACCAATCAAGAAAAAATTGCCTGCTTACTAGTCTTTTTCTTTTTTTTAATGATTGGAATGAACTAATAATTATTTTGGCATTTTGAATAACAATAGCTAATTTTATTTGAGTTCTATTTTAAGGGACTGAAAAGCCCTTCAAAAAGTTTCTTTCAATCTAAAGGTTGGGCGTTTGCTCTGAAAAGACATCAAAATTCTCCTTACTTATGCGATAGAAGTTTCACCAAACTACGCACGCTGTTATGAATTAAGCTAAAGTCTATTATGCTTAGAGTAGGTAAGTGGACTTTTAAATCCAGGTCATGGGTATGCCCTACCATCTTATAATCTTAAAGGATGCCCTGGTACCCATTTCGATGGCCCATCATCCCGAGCCCCTTATTCACAGACTGACAGAGAGCAAAAGGGCTCCTGCAAAGACATTTCGAAATCCATGTCCCATCCACATTTATCTCGAAAGAAAAAAATGTTTTATCACTCCTGGTTCACGGGGCAAAATGGTAGTTATAGGTCAAAAATAAAATAAAGGAAAGACTTAAAAGAGGTGTCTACTCAAGGAAAATGTACCAATAAAATTGCACATTATGCGATCAATTACCAAATTAATATAAAACTTGTGTAGGAAAATTGCTGTGTGGCATGTGCGCATTTCAATTTGCAGAATGATTTTCCTGAAAACTTACTTTGAAACAGGATCCTTAAGTTACTCGTGATTTTTTTTTATTTTTTTAAACTAAATTTTTAAAAGGAAAATGATTATCTGATAGAATGCCCCATTTTCTGAGCGTGGTTTTGTGCTTTAACCAGGCACGAGCAGATTTAAATGAAATTGTTAAAATTTGTTCACGACTGAATTCGTTTTACAATGCCTATTTCAACAGTTCTCTTTCTTCAGGAATCTAACAGAATTTTTTCATGAGTAAATTTATGTGGTATTTCCCTCTCTAGGTACGTGTGTTTTTGTAGTGTACCACAAGAATAAATTTCCCGGCTTGGTTTAGTTATCCCAATCCGCCCCTGGTTGCTAACGTTATCAATGTGCAGTACTTTGTTCTGGCAAGTATTTTTTGAGCATATAATGTTGTTGCTTATAAATATGTGATGGTGCTGTCTTCCAAAATATTTAAAAATTGTTAGAGTATTTCCTCTCTCTTTCAGTAGAGAAGAGATTCTGAACATTGTTAATTACTTGCAGAGAAGGAACGCTATATTTCACCGTTTTCCATTTAGCCATCTTCTCAGACAGCTTCTAAAATTTTATTGCCATTGAGGGGAAATTGAACCAGCATATCTTGATTTCATTTAAGTGTGCTTTAATTTATAGTACAATTCTCCGCACATTACATCCAAGGGCGCCCATAGGGGAGGGGGGGTCGAGCCCCTAGCAGTTGGTATAGCCAAATGTTTGATAAATTTAAAACACTAAAATAGACAAAACCTTTTTTAAAGCATTTTTAAAACTTAATAGATATTAATGATTGATTGTATCCATTATTTTTGTTGTATTTTAGTATCTTGTACATTTACTAAAATGTTTGACAATCTTGAAGGAGGTAAGAATTTTTCTTAGCCCACCGCCCCCTAAAAGTACTCGTATGGGCGCCACTGATTACATCCTATGGACTACAGAAACACCGCCTGTCCGTAAGCCACTGCTATCTGCAGCGAACAAGAAGAAACGCTTTCACTTCACTCAGGCACACAAGAATTGAACGATAAATCAATGGGAAAGGGTAATGTTCAACGAATCGTGTTTTCAATTACCGTACATCATGCAGATGGAAAGTTGAAGATATGGAGACAGCAGCACGAAAACAAGGATCCGTCTTGCATCGTCACTACCTTTCACGCTCGTAGAGGCTACGTTATGGTGTGGGACTTGACTTTGTGGGAGTGTTTGGGCCCTTTGATTTGGGTGGAGCAGCGTCTGACAGCCCAAATGTATTTAAATATCGTTGCCGACCAAGTCTACCCAGTTATGTTGATGGTTTATCCCAAAGGAGATGGATACTTCCTGCAAGACAATGCGACGTGTCATAATACTCGCATTGTACGCGAATTATTTGAGTAGCATCACGGAGACTTTTTCCTGTTGCATTGGCCTCCTCAATCTCCGGATCACAATCCAATGGAAAATTTGTGAGATGAAACCGAACAAGTTCGTAAAATCATGCAATGCATTGATTATGATACGCTTTCCAACATACCAGAAATCATTACTCAAGTTATGAGGATAATGGCTGTGGAAAAATCTCGCTCCTGTGCCCTGACCTTTGACCTCATTTTGATGATATTAAACAGAATTGGTTCAGTATACCTCCGGAACAACATAATAAAGTTTTGTCGCAATCGAAGCATTTTTACGTAAGTTATGATGCATAAGAGCAATGGAATGGACCCCGATCCTATGTCGTCCCCATTTCGTCCATTTTCAATGGGTTTGACCCCAGGTGGTCCCCCTACTACCTACTAAAATTTCGTCGAAATCGAACCGTTAGGATGCATAAGGGCGATGTAATGGATTCCGCTCCTATGTCCTGAATGTTGACCACATTTCGTCCATTTTCAATAGGGTTCGTCCCCAGGTGGTCCCCTACCAAAATTTCATCGAAATCGAACCATTTTTACGCGAGTTATCGTGCGGACAGACAGACAGACAGACGGACAAAGCTGGAGCATATACGCTTCTCTAACCTACGGTTGGAAAGCGTAAAAAGGCACCAGACAGCTGGATCCGCTGCCATGAAATCTGAAAGAGCTGGGTGATCATATGTAGAGGATTTTAGGAAGGGAGTGTCTGACCCCAGGTCTTAAACAACCCTTAGAAATAGGAAGCTATAAGATTTGGGCTAGATTGCCCGTTAGGAAAGTGACACGGAAGCGAAGTAGAAAGGGGGAGGAAGACGCCCTTATGTATTACCGGGGTGGTGGGCACCACCCTGGGTCCGACGGCTTAACGCGCCCATCCGACGCACCGCGGATATTTAGTGGATCGAGCGTTCGTACCTGCCTGGGATCGAACCTGAGCTCCTTTCCGATGGCAGTCACAAACTTTGCCCACAAGGCCAACCGCAGCCCTTTAAGAGCTGGGTGTTCATCGCATTTGGACTAATATACCCCAAGCCACTTAGCGACATTTAATGGAGTCCATACCAAGACGAATTCAAACAGTATTGAAAGCAAAAGGTGTCCCAACGACGTACAAGCAAGTGGTCATGACAATTTGGCCACTCAGTGTATATTGAATAAATTTAACGTACAGTATGTACCTGAGAACTGTTATTTCTTATTTGATATAACATCATCAGGGTAGGGTTAAATAATAAAAAAAAACTGCAAAATTTCTGCTGGGCAGATATTTGCCCTCCACTCGGGGCCCATAACATACGGGGCCCTGTGGCCAGCTCTGAATTGCTGCCGTCGCCGCTGGATCTGAATTTAGTTTCTAACAAAATCCTAACGCTTACTTAGAAAGCTCAGCGGTACTAGTAGTTGTTCTGATCCCATTGAAAACAACAAGAGTTGCTCAGCCAAAATTTTAATATTAGCTCGACTTTTTCGCCGTTGTTCCCCGAGCAGTGGAAGAAATTGGCTGTCTTCACTTGCTTAGGTTTGACACCCATATGTCGTCTGCCGATGAATAGACCAAAACAGTTTTTCCGTTGGAAGGCATCAGAAGGCAAGAGAAATTTTCAAATTCAACCCTTAGAATCATTGATATATGCGAATTATAAAATAGATTTAGGGACCCTGGCCTAACTGGAAAATTGTGAAGAAAATATATGCAAGATTTTCTTAGAGAAGCATATCCTAGCAAGAATTTGTTTTCAATCCTGTTTTTTATAAATGGAGGTACTCTAGCAAATAAAAATAAACGTGTGCTTCCTATATAGCGTCAGTGCGATGCTGAGGAAAGCGCGAGTCCACATATCGGGATCTTTTTTTGAGGTTTAACGACCACCGTGAGCAAGTCAATGGGTTATAAGCAGTCGCCCGTCCCTAATTTAGGGTCACTGGTTCCAGGGAAGGGAGAGAGCCAGTGCCGTAAGACAAGCACAACATCCATGCCTCACGGGATTTGAACCCGGACCCCGTTCGGACGAATGAGCAGAAGCCATCGCTTAGACCACTGCGCCACCGGGGCGGCCATATCGGGATCGCCCGTGAACAGTGGCGCCCATATGCGTACTTTTAGGGAAGGGCTAAGAAAAATCCTTACCTCCTTCAAGGTTGTCAAACATTTTAGTGCCGCCCCGGTGGCGCAATGGTCTAAGGCGTTGGCCTCTGATCATTCGTCCGAAGGGGTCCGGGTTCGAATCCCGGTGAGGCATGGATGTTGTGTTTGTCTTACGGCACTGGCTCTCTCCCTTCCCTGGAACCAGTGACCCTAAATTAGGGACGGGCGACTGCTTATAGCCCATTGAGCTGCTCACGGTGATCGTTAAACCTCCAATCAAAAAAAAAAAAAAAAAAATATTTTAGTAAATGTACAAGATACTAAATTACAACAAAAATAATTGATACAATCAATCATTAATATCTATTTATTTTTAAAAAGGTTTCGTCTATTTTAGTGTTTTAAATTTATCAAAAATTTGGCTATACCAACTGCTGGGGGGAGACTCGAGCCCGTCCCTGCCCCCTTATGGGCGCCCTTGCCCGTGGAGAATGTGAGAAAACAGTCAGTCACCTGGAATTACGTACACGACACGCGCTAACATTTATTAACAGCAGCCACAGATGGGTTGTGTATAAATTGGTGATTTCTTCAAGTGACTTATTTTAGTTTTGGACGAAACAATTACAAGCATTGTTGAATCTATTATTTAAAAAATTAAAACTACAGAGCTCTAGGTACTACCATTACCTTTCCAGACACTCTCCCTGACTTCCTGACCCCCTCCCAAACCAGTGCTTAGGGGTGCTTAAGTAAATCCTGCGGGGGCGCACGTTGTGCTAGTTATACGCCACTGCTGCCTATTTATCAGGTAATCCCAAAAATAATGTTGTTTTAACGTGTGAAGAAAAGAAAGAAAAACGTACCTGGAACAGATGTTTTAATCCATATAATAAGTGCCCTCGGTAGTTACAACCTTCTCCCATCAATGGACAAGGTTTTGAATCCCAGACATGTAGAATTCCATGGGTTTCGATGCAAAAAAGGCAGAAAGGGTTTGCCGTACCTCCACATTTCGAAGTGTAGTCCCAGCAAGATGGTTTTGCAGGCTGCGAAAGAGGTGGTAGTTGGATGGGGCGATGTCAGGGGAATATGATGAATGCGAAAGTTTTTCCCATCGGAAGTCCTGCGACGTGGCACTGGTCATTTTCGCTGTGTGTGGTTTTGCGTTGTCCTGCCACAGCAGCACGCCTTTACGTTTCACGAGTGCTGGAAGTTTATCCTGCAAAGCAGTGCGTAGACGCTGCAGCTGCTGACAGTAGACATCCCCTGTAGTGGTTTTGTTGGGTGGCAGCAGCTCGTAATGTATTATGCCTTGCATATCCCACCACACAGACACCAAAACTTTTTGTGGGAAACGTCCTGGTTTCGCCACTGCTGCAGGCACATTCCCTTTGGAAAGCCACTGCCGTTTACGCTTAATGCTGTGATAAACAATCCATTTTTCATCGTCCGTAACAATTATTGCAAAAACGACTGCCTTTTTACACGGGAGAGCAAAGAAGTGCATATGTCCTCACGCTGTTGTGGAGTGAGATCATGGGGTACCCACTTATCCAGTTTCGGCACATAACCGAGGTCCTGCAGATGCCGATGAACAGTGAAATGGGTTGAATGAACAAGTGTGGCCAATTCCTCGACTGTTGCCTGCGGATTTCTCTCAACAGCAGCTTTCAGCACGTCGTTATCCAGCTCAACAGGCCGTCCGGGTCGCTGCATATCCTTGAGGCTGGTGTAACTCCCTTCGAAATTTCTGGAACCAGCATTGACATTTCCTGACCTCCAGGGCACCCGGCCCATATACGGCATTGATGTTTTGTGTTGCTCCCGTCGCTGAATGTCGATGGTGGAACTCATTCAGCATAATGTGCCTAATGTGGTCTTCTGACACTACCATTTCCTATGAGGTTTAAGTACACAACGACTGCACCTAGAACTCCCGTTTGCGGTCTCAAGTGACTTGAAGGTCTGCTTGCGTTTGATCACTCTTATACTCACCGCGATCGACGTCATAGTCTGAGCACCAGAGGTCGCACTACTGTTGGGCTTGCGCAAAACGACATTACTTCTGGGATGACCTGATAGATGATACTCAATATTGTGACGTCACCCTGCCTTATGCGCTTCACCTGCTTTTACCGTTGTCGTTTCTCCTTCTACAGGTGTTATGGTCTCCAGCTGTTCCCTTGGTGTTTTGCATGGATCTTCCAGCGACTCATTTGCCTCCCTGCCTTGTGTGCTTCCTGCCTCTGGTTCCAAGCCCAAGAAACGTCGCCAGCGCTCATCTAAACGGACGTGCAAAAAACGCGCTGCCTCTCTTACCACTGCTTCTCGGATTGCACCTGCGCCGCCGTCTTTTGCGCAGCATCATTCGCCTGATCCCGCCGATTTTGCCTCTACTACTCATTATTATGACGGCCTTGCTGCGTGGAAAGCTGAGACTGGTTTTCCCACTGACTGTACTTATTCTTTTAATGAACTCGTTTATTCGCGTACATGGGGATGGTGTTCTCTCTTCCATGTGTTCTCGGACGTTGTTCCTGACGCTTCTGCTACGTTCCATGGACTCCGTGCTACATTTGTTAATTGTACAACTTTCCTGCTCATTATTTGCTATGCCATTTCTCCGTGTCTTCCCTTCCGTGCTATGCTTCTCGTACTTCCTCTCTGTATATAGCACTTGAGTATTATATAATTTTTATTGTGTGCCATGTACACTTTCCCTGTATCGAATAAAGGCGATTTTGAAAATTGCGCGCCTGGGGTGGCTCACGAAACTATAGCAATATAATTGTGATAATTAATACGTTGCACGTTCTCCAAACAAATAAAATACCTAACCAGTTTTCATAAAGTCACAGTATTTCCTACTTTTCTCACAAGAGCATGAGCTAAAAGCTTAAGATTCTTAGACTTAGTCTGGGAATTCTTAATAATTTAGCTAGTATACTTTTCTTGGTGCATCTTTTTTGTTATGCGATGTGAAGTCACAGTGGATTTTGCCCATTAACGGTTCCAAGCGCAACATAGAGGTTTGGGTGGATGGTAGTGAGAAGATGAAACTCTTTAGCGGACCTTAATGTACACAGCGACATGAAACTTTAAACCTTAGCGAGTCACTGTCTTGAAATCTATTCGTCTTATAGCATCTTTGTATCCGTTGTTATGTGTCCAGTAAATCTTCTTGCCAGATTTACTGGACACATGACAACAGATACAAAGATGAAACGATTGAGCTTACAGGCCCGTGCGACTTGCGGAACACGCAGACATCAATATTTCGTGTGGCCCCCATGGCTGGCAATAACTGCCGCTACACGCCGCGGCATCGAACGAAAGAGGCTCTGGATGTGGGCTTGGAGTATGTCGGCCCAGGCTGCTTCCACACGTTGCCACAGTTCATCAGGCGCAGCCGCGGGGGATGCTTGCCGGGCCACTCGGTTGCCGATCAGCGACCAGACATGTTCGATGGGCGACATATCGGGAGAACAGGCGGGCCACGGCAGCAGTGACCCCTGGTGGGCCGTGAAGAATTGTTACACGATGCGTGCCACGTGCGGGCGCGCATTGTCTTGTTGAAACGTAGGCGCTGGCAAGTCCTGCAGGTAAGGGAGGACTACAGGCTCCAAAACGTCGGAGATGTAGCAGTGGCTGTTGAGTGTACCGGCGATGCGTACCAGAGGGGTGCGGGTGTCATATATCAAATTGCGCCCCAAACCATAACGCCAGGCGACGGACAGGTATGGCGATGCATAATGCAGGCGTCATACAGACTCTCGTCGCGGTGCCGCCACACGTAGATCCGACCATCGTGGTGTAGCATTCAGAAGCGGGATTCGTCGGAGAAGACAATGTCGTGCCATTCCGTAGTCCAGGTGCGGCGTTCAACGGCTCACTGCCACCGCACTCGCCGGTGGTGTAACGTCAATGGTAATCGGAGCAATGCGCGCCGTGCGACAAGTACCCGCTCCTGCAGACGACGTCGAACGGTACGTGCTGACACAGGTTGTTGCGCAACACACCCTAATTCCTGCGCTGACGTTCGTGATGTGGCAGTGCGAGCCGTCAATGTCCGACGCACAACATGCCTCTCCTCTCTTTCGGTGGTGTGCCGCGGCTGCGACAATTGCTCACGTCGGTCCGTCCGTACCTCCTGCACCCACCGAATCCATACTCGCCTCACTGTGACTGTCGTCCCACACGGGCGCCGATGTTTCCGTACGATAAACCGCTGTCGCGATAAGCCACTATTAATCCTCTGTCGAACTCCCAAACGTGCTGGAATGACTGCCGTATTCTGCGACGATGCATCAGGAAGCTTTCCGCGCACTGGTCCAGCAGCACAACACACTTCCACTACTTACACCATGCCTTCTGTGTACCCGTCCTATAGTTCTTCTCGGTGGTGTGCCGGGCGCACGTGATTTGCATATGCCCTGCAATGCTAATAGTTTGCACGTCCTCTTGCAGGCGACGCATGCTGCAAATTTCAGGCCAACTGGATGCTTCCTTCTTGGTGTTGCATTTTGGGTGGCCAGCAGTGTACATGCAACTTGCAAGCATTTAGTGTGTCCTCACTGAAACGTGTATTCAAATCAAGTATGTACTAGACGAAATCCATCGGAATCGACGGCTAGTTAGTTTGTGTATTTTTTTAAAGAATAGTCTGATATGAAACAACAAATGTAAACTTTATTTGATTGACAAATTCATTCAACCACTTCAGTAAAAACAGTAGTCCAGGTTCGTGATATACATATATTTTTTGACTAAAGGTTTAACGGCCGCCCCGGTGGCGCAGTGGTCTAAGCGATGGCCTCTGATCATTCGTCCGAACGGGGTCCGGGTTCGAATCCCGGTGAGGCATGGATGTTGTGTTTGTCTTACGGCACTGGCTCTCTCCCTTCCCTGGAACCAGTGACCCTAAATTAGGGACGGGCGACTGCTTATAGCCCATTGAGTTGCTCACGGTGGTCGTTAAACCTCCAATCAAAAAAAAAAAAAAAAAAGGTTTAACGTCCTCCGTGAGCAACTCAATGGGCTATAAGCGGTCGTCCGTTCCTAATTTAGGGTCACTGGTTCCAGGGAAGGGAGAAAGCGAGTGCCGTAAAACAAGGACAACATCCATGCCTCACCAGGATTCGAACCCGGACCCCTTTCGGACGAATGATCATAGGCCATCGCTTAGACCACTGCGCCTTACATACCTTTCAAATAATAGCGTTCAGGTTTTTCTGGCTGGTGTAGAAAGCTGTGAAAAACAAATTTCATCTCTTGCTTGAACTCTTTTATTTTGGTTCTACGATATAGACTGTCGCGGCAGTCGAAAACACAGAAGGAAGATTTTTTCAACCATCTATGAGCATTGACTCTTTATTCTTTTAATATGCATTTTGAAAGTACAATATTTTTAGTTCCAAAATTCGACATGATGTACGTATGTTGATAATTGCAACAAATGTATCAAATTTTGAATGTGCGATTGTCAGCTTTCCCTTGCTGTAATTCAACAATTTGCTCAGAATCAATGATTTCTATTTTGTTTTGGTTTTTTTACTAAAAACTGCAATTCTCACTTCAGTGCCGACTCCCACAAGCGCAGTAGTCTAAACGCCGGCTTATGACCATTCGTCCAAGATAGGTCCGGGTTCGAATCCCCTCAGGCATAGATGTTGCGTTTGTTCTACGGCACTGGCTCTCTCCCTTCCTTGGAACTATGTTGCCCAAAATTAGGGATGGGCGACGGCTTATAGTCTACTGAGTTTCTCAGGGTGGTCGTTAAAGACTCAATTTAGCCGCCCCGGTGGCGCAGTGGTCTAAGCGATGACCTCTGATCATTCGTCCGAACGGGGTCCGGGTTCGAATCCCGGTGAGGCATGGATGTTGTGTTTGTCTCACGGCACTGGCTCTCTCCCTTCCCTGGAACCAGTGACCCTAAATTAGGGACGGGCGACTGCTTATAGCCCATTGAGTTGCTCACGGTGGTCGTTAAACCTCCAATCAAAAAAAAAAAAAAAAAAAAAAAAGACCCAATTTAAACAAAAAGTAACTTTAATGCGTCGTAAATGAATACAGGAGGGAAGTATAACACATCATGCCGCCCCGGTGGCGCAGTGGTCTAAGTGATGGCTTCTGATCATTTGTCGGAAATGGTCGAATAATCAGAAGTTTCGTCCGAGATGGCTGAATGATCAGAAGCGATGGCTTTTGATCATTCATTCGAGATGGTTGAATGATCAGATGGTCGAATGACCAACACTTTTTTGTCATGTCTTCAGCAGTGTCGCCAGGGTGATGATAAATACAGCTGAGTATACAACTCATCTCAAAATAAACAGCCCGTAATCTAAATCATAAATACACTGGCAGCTTCTGCAGGAGAATCGTGGTAGTGTTTATACACTGAGTGGCCATTTTATTATGACCACCCCCTCACTACTTCGTTTGACTATCTTTTGCCTTTAATACTGCGTCGATTCTTCGTGAGATGGACTCCACGAGATGTTGATAGGTGGTTTGTGGAATCTGAGACCATGCTTGATGAATAGCACTTTCCAGGAGTGTGAGATTGCAGGGTTCTGGATCCAGCTGTCTGATAGCTCGTTCAACTTCATCCCACAAATTCTCGATGGGGTTGAGATCTGGAGATTGGAGGTGCCACCTAAGCAAGGTAAACTCACCGGCATGTTCCTGAAACCAATCCTGTACAATACGAGCGCTATGGCAGGACGCATTATCTTGTTGAAAGTAGCCATCGCCATTGAGATAAACCACCCCCATGACAGGATGCACTTGGTCCGCAACGATGTTTAGGCCAGTCAGACGTTGATCAACAAGAATTAAGGGGCCCAAAGCATGCAAGGAAAACATTCCCCAAACTATAACGTTGCCTCTACCAGCTTGAAGGGTTGTAGCAGTGCATTTGGGTCCATGCTTTCGTGCTGTTTTCGCCAAATTCTCACTCAGCCATCGGCATGGCGCAACTGAAAACGTGATTTATCGGACCCCATAATTTGTTTCCAATCATCGACTGTCCAATCCTTGTGCTCCTGTGCGAACTGGAGACGTTTTCTCTTGTTAAATGCAAACAGCAAAGGTGTTAGAACAGGCCTTCGGCTGCCATATCCCATCAGATGCAGTGTACGGCGAACAGTGTGTGCAGAGATCATTTGAGGATCCTTGATTAAGATGGTCTGTAATTTGCGTCACTGTTCCGCTTCTGTTGTCTGTTACCAGTCTGGATACTCTCCGTTCCGCCCGAGCAGTCACTAGTCGATGACGACCACACGTTGCACGTAGAGACCTAGTTTTTTTGGCTGACAGTCCAGTTTTTAAACACTTTAACAACAGCTGCTCTGGAACATTTCGCGAATGCGACGGTTTCGGTGATACTCGCTCCATGGCTCCGAGCTCCTACAATCATCCCACGTTGAAAGTACATCAAATCGCATTTTTTACCCATCTCGTCCCCCAAAACTCACTTCTACTACTGTCGCAAGCACTAAGCTTTCCCTTTTTATACTAACCTCGCTCTCTGGAGGCAACAGCGTGCAGCCATAGCGCATTTGCTTAAAACTGTCAGGTGGTCATAATAAAGTGGCCACTCAGTGAATTTTGTAATGAAGATCACAAAGTCACCATGTCAAACATAAATAAATGCATCAGCGAACACCTCGGAGAGGTACTTGTAGCATTTCAGAAGTACTTCCAGACTTGGTAAATAATCATATTTAAAATACACAGATCATTGTATCAATGATCCGCAAAATCCCTTAACAACCAAACTTTGGAAGGAGCAAACGAAAAAGTGTTTAACGCTAAAAGTATGTAATCGAAGATTTTGAAAGCGCCTGTATTCACACACGCGAAAGCATGCCGCCCTCTATTACTTTGTGTACCCATTTTTGACCATATCTCTTCGATATTTAGGGCTAAGTGTTCAACCTTCCCCCCCCCCCCCCCTCACACACATACACACTTACAAGTCTGACAATCATCTCTCACAAATGAATTTTTTTCTCTAAATAGTTTTTAGTCTAACAGACATTCTAACACAAATTTTTTGCTAAGCCTCAAAACTTTTTTTCACTGATATCATTTTACAGTATCAGACGTGCCAACTCTGGATATAAGGATAGGCGGAAGACTCCGGATTTTTCGGCCCTTCCTCCGCCATCCGGATGAGGGATGAATGTCAAATTCTCCTGATTTTCACAGAGAGTTAGCCATTAAGATGGTTGAAATTCTATCAACCACCATGATTTAGAACTGCCTGTAAAATCTTTTTATTTCTATGTCAATGCAAGGCAGCAGTACAGTCATCAGTTTCGTACTTTTCCTCTCCTATCAGCAAAAAGAAAGCCACCCCAGTGTCACAGTGGTCTAAGCACTGGTTTCTGACCAATCATCAGAGATGGGTCAGAAAAAACTTACTTTAAAAATTTTCTCCCAGTCCGATTGTCATACGATACGTTCGCCCAGTCTGCTGAACACCCCTGCGTACGTACACTCACTACACCTTGCTGAAAGCCAGTACATTGAAGCCTTAGGGGACAGGTGCTGTAACGATAACAAGCCAGTGGACATACCAAAAGTTTGGAAAAACCATGTCGCCGTTTTGAACTTTAAATTATAATTATTAAATAGATTTAATAAAAACAATAACATGTAAATTTGACAATTTTAACTGTGCAACACAATCTGTATTATGTGTAACTAAAGTCGGAAATTGTGTCTACTGCTCGGCTGCGATGGCAACATCTTAACCTTGTGACGCTTCAGAACTATACCATTGTGCATTGCTGCGCTCCTATATAAGTGTACGCGAGTACTGCATTAACCTCTCTGTTCTACTGGATGATGGGGTAAGTGTTACCCCGAAAGCATTGGCGGCTTTTCAGGTGAAGTAGGTGAAGTGCCTCTTCACCTATTTTACTCAAAATAAAGTTTTATTCAGCATTTTTTATGATATATTCTTTTTGCCTTTATTCAGTTCCAAAATACTCAAAAATTTGAATAGATATTAATTCACATGGCGCGCTCAATACGGAAAATAAATCCTTACACGCAAAACTGTGCAAGTGAAGAGCCGAAATGAGAATGCTTGGAAGTCTGCAGTTTTCCGCACAGTTGCCATGGTAACCGTGACGTCACCCACCCTAATCTGCTCGCTCAAGTGAAGTGTTTCAGCTTCACTCGCCTTACCTCTGCATCTTTCAGTTTTTGAGCGTAAAGTCGTGAGAGATCACGGTGGAGTGGGCGGACTACCAGGGTACCATGCAATCTGCTAGGGCTTTTTCCTTGTGGTGCTGTGGTACATTATATTCCGAAAGGAATTTGTTCTTTCGTGCTTTGTGATTATTTGTTGAAAGCTTTAACTGATATTTTAGGTTTTTATACAATTTAACTGATAGTGATAGTTTTTAGTATGCATCCTGTGGACGACATTGTTTGTAATTTATTGCAAACTCCATTTACTCTGTGGAAAGATGAAGATAAAAAGAGACATTTTGCTTCAAGGACGACCAACGGATTCACTGACAATTGTTGCCAAGAACGAAATCAAGAAGAGCGGTAAATCTAGCAATATTAATTTTAAAAATTGTTGGTTTACTGAATATAAATGGATTTGCAGCACTTCTGCGTTAATTTTTTTTTGGCCCTGCTTACTTTTTAGTAATAAACATTCGGCGTGGAATAAAGACGGATTCTCAGGTTTATTAAACGTAACACGGTCTCTTCATAAACATCGTGATTCTAGCAAACTCCTGAAATGCGGATTAATGTTAAAGAATTTTGAAAAAATTTAAAACACCATTGCCGATGCCCTGAGGAAGAATGCTAGGCTTTTGAAAACGCATTTTAACGAAAACGTTCGTTTAAATAGACTTTTCCTGCAGACAGTGATTG
This sequence comes from Macrothele yani, assembly GCA_039090855.1. Taxonomy (NCBI): domain Eukaryota; kingdom Metazoa; phylum Arthropoda; class Arachnida; order Araneae; family Macrothelidae; genus Macrothele; species Macrothele yani. The sequence goes on from CM077009.1 coordinate 154,823,160, forward strand.
ATACAGTATTAGTCTATATTGTATTTGAGCAAACAAGAACTAGCATTCCATGGCCATGACGAAAGCAAGGGCTCGATAAATCGTGGAAATTTCATTGAATTACTTTCATTGTTGATATAAAGAAGTTCTTTAGAAATTGAAAATCAATACGTAAGGATAAAAAACTATTCAAAATGAGTTAATTGAATGTATTTCTGAATATATAAACGATCACGTCAAAAATTAAATAATTTTTTATTGTTGATTCGGAAGATGTATTGGTTGAGGGATTTTTGGGTTTCCATGATGTGAATGAAGATAGAACGTCAGGAGCTTTATACAAAATGCTAGACAAATTTTTGGAACAGTCTGATTACCAACACAAATAAATAGGACAATGTTACGATGGGGCAAGTATAATGTCTGGACACTTAAATGAACTACAGAAAAAAAAAGTCAAGGATAAAGCTTCTGAAGCTGTTTTTGTTCATAGCTTAGTTCATCGTTTGAATCTTGTATTACACCAGAGTTTTTCTAAAATTTCTAAGTGTCGAATACTTTTTGCAAGCCTCGGTGGAATTGCTTCGTTTGTTTACCATTCTGCGAAGCGGTCTTATACACTTATATCAACAACCGCAAGATGCAGACTAACCATAACAGAAACTCGATGGTCCTCTACTTCGAAATTAGTAAGTGTAGTTGTTGAAGATTGGGATAAATTGAAGGAAGTGTTCGGATTTCTGACGAATAGCGAATAATCAGACAAAAAATCAATTCCTCTTGCCAAGGGGTTTTTGAATGATATGAAGACTTTCGAATTTACATTTTTGGCTCCACTGATCTATTATTCGAACTTTTGAAGAAAAAATAACTAAACATAAACTACTGTGTAACTCAAATTAAAAAAACAAAAACAAAAAGAACTCGTGAAATTTTGAGCCATAAAAGGAACGACGAGTTATTTGAAACACAATTTGAAAAAGCTAGCAAAATCACAGAAATAAGCACGGTAATATGCTGCTCTTACACAGGAAACAATTTTTCAAAATTATGAACAATTGTATTTTGAAATTTTGGACCACATTCTTATGGAAATGGATATAAGATTTCAAGACTGTAAGAAACTTCAATTTGTCTGACTTGCTGACACAACCAAATTCGAATAATTTAATGCATGCTTTCCCACTCGCGCTCTTGAGAATCTACATTTTTACGGAAACATATTTACTAAACACCAGCGCCTTAAAAATGAACTGAGTCTTGTATTTGTCGATGAAAAATTAAGGAATATATTGACTCAAGAACTCTTTCGATTCTTTCTCGGAGACAAAGACAGTTTTACAGAAGATTATAAATTGATTTTCCTCAGTTTAACAATTCCATCTACAAGTGTGCTGGTGGAAAGAAGTTTTCTTAAAAGAATACAAACTTGCTCAAGAAACACTAGTTCCCAAGATAGACTTGCTTCTCTGGCAAATATTTCTATTCAGGAAGACATTTTATTGATGCTCACGAAGAAACAACCATCTAACCATCTTATAACGACATAATCGACAAATTTGCAGCTTTTAAAGGAAGAAAAATTGATTTAATATAAAAAAATAAGTAAATCCTCGTTAAGGGATTTTCATTGTAGACAGTAGATATATTTTCATACTGCTCTTGTACCTCTTCACCTATTTTTCCAAACACGAGCCGCCACTGTTCTGTTGCCCAAATTTAGCCTGTCCTTGTAGCAAACTAAAATAGCAGAAACCCACAATTCTCTGGTCTGAGTAGATTAATGAGTGATTTTCTTAATGCTTGCCCTTGACGAAGCCAACAGAGAATCAGTCATTAATATGCTTCCCTGCATTCTTCTGTTCGTTAATTTTCCATCGTTTGAAGCTCGCCTGCTTCTGGTGGTTGGAAAGTGGTGATTGTTGTTCTTCTTCTCGTTCCCATAATTTTTTGTTTTATTTGTTTTCGTATATTCAAAATTTGCTCATTGGTTTCGCATTTCTATATATATATATATATATATATATATATCATCATCATCATCATTGTCAACCATTATCAATCCACTGCTGGACGAAGGTCTCCCCAAGTTTCCTCCACAACGGTCTGTCTTGTGCCAGTCTCCTCCATGTCACTCCCGCATACTTTCGAATTTCATCCACCCATCTCCCATGTGGTCTTCTTCTGGGTCTTTTCCTGTCCCTTGGAATCTAATCTAAAATTTCGGCTGTCCATCGATGGCCTGTCCTGGCAGTATGTCCAGCCCATTGCCATTTCAGGGATTTAACTCTGATCATGATGTCTTCCACTCTTGTCATTTTTCGGATCCACGTGTTCCTCTTCTTATTTCTCCTGGTTACACCAAGCATGCACCTCTCCATGCTGTTTGAGTTGTCTGCAGCCTTTGTATGTCTTTTTTAGCTAAGGTCCATGTCTCTGCACCATACGTAAGCACTGGAAGGATGCATTGATCAAACACTTTTCTTTTAAGACATAATGGCATATTGCTCTTGAAAATTATGCTGTTTCTTCCAAAAGCTCTCCAGGCAAGTTTTGTACGCCGATTAATTTCTTCATCAATGTGACCCTCACTTGATATCTGCTGTCCAAGATAAACGTACGTGTCTGTTATCTCCAGCTTTTCTCCATCAATCGATAAATCTTCATTTCTTGTAAAAGCATTGAACATCACTTTTGTCTTCTGAAAGTTCATTTTTAATCCCACTTCTTTACTCTTGTCAGCAAGTTCCTGGATCATACTCTGCAGCTCTGATGGGGTAGTTGCAAAAATGACTACGTCATCAGCAAAACGAAGGTGGGTTAGATAATCTCCATTAATCTTTGTCCCCTTGTTTTCCCAGCTCAGCGACTGAAAAACACCCTCCAATGTGGCATTAAAGAGCTTCGGAGATATGGTGTCACCTTGTCTCACTCCCTTTCCAATTTTTACGTGTGTTGTATTTTCAAACAGCCTAATCTTTGCACTTGCATTTTCATAGATGTTATTATTAATATTAATGTATGCATCTTCAATACCGCAGGTTTTCAGAGCCATTGTAACTGCTGATGGTTTCACCGAATCAAAGGCTTTTTCATAATCGATAAAAGCCATGCACAATGGAAGTTCATATTCCCTCGCTCTTTCGATTAGTTCTCTCAGCACGTGGATATGATCTATTGTGCTGTAGCCACTCCTGAATCCAGCTTGTTCTTTCGGTTGAGCCATGTCCAGCGTTACCTTCAAGCGGTGTGAAAGAACTTTAGTGAAGATTTTATAAACTACTGATAGGAGGCTGATAGGTCTGTAGTTTCCGAGATCCTCAATGTCCCCTTTCTTATGTAGCAGGATCATTGTAGCGGTGTTCCAATCCTCAGGAATCGTTCCTTCATTAAGGCATCGAGTGAAAATTTGGGCGAGTACTGTTTCGATTTCTCCACTTGCTTCTTGTATGATGTCTACAGTAATTCCATCTTCTCCTGGAGCTTTTCCCAGCTTCATGTTCTTGATTGCATGTGCAACTTCTGCTGGAAGGACTGGAGGAACTCTGGTACTGGTATCTTTCATGATGTCTGGAGTACATGTATCATCCCTTTCATATAATTTGGAGTAGAAATCTTTCACTCTTGTCAAAATTTCGCCTCTATTTCTTGTTACAGAACCATCTTCTTTTCTCAGTGCCATAATCTGTTTTCTTCCCTTACTGAGATGTCCCTTTGCTATCTTTAGGCTTTGGTTGTTTTCAATTGCTTTCCTCACTAGTTCACAGTTGAATTTTCTTACGTCTTCAGTGATACTTTTTCTTACTGTCTTGCATAGCTCTATATATTCCACTTTGGAAGTCACATCTTCTTTAGTTGTCCTCATCTCTCTTCTTTTTTGCATCAACATTTTCGTTTTTCCTGATAATTTATTTACATGCAACTTGTTCTTAGACCCAGCTAATTTTGTTGCTGTCTCCATAAGAGCTTTGGTTACTTTTCTGTTAACTTCAGAGATGTCCACTTCTTCTGATGTTAGGCCTTCTAAAGCAGAGAACCTGTTCTTCAGTTCCAACTTGAATGTATTATGGTGTTTTTTAAGGTTGGTTATGTCAATAGATTTTGTTTGTCTTATGAGCTTGCCACGTTCAAGTTTAGTGTTGAGGTGCATCTTACATCTCACCAATCTATGGTCACTACCTGTGTTGAACTTGTTTAGCACACTGCACACTGCAGTCTTCTTTATATATATATATCATCATCATCATCATTGTCAACCATTATCAATCCACTGCTGGACGAAGGTCTCCCCAAGTTTCCTCCACAACGGTCTGTCTTGTGCCAGTCTCCTCCATGTCACTCCCGCATACTTACGAATTTCATCCACCCATCTCCCATGTGGTCTTTTTCTGGGTCTTTTCCTTGGCCCTTGGAATCCAATCTAAAATTTCGGCTGTCCATCTATGGTCTGTCCTTCTGGCAGTATGTCCAGCCCATTGCCATTTCAGGGATTTAACTCTGATCATGATGTCTTCCACTCTCGTCATTTTTCAGGATCCACGAGTTCCTCTTCTTATCTCTCCTGGTTATACCAAGCATGCACCTCTCCATGCTGCTTTGAGTTGTCTGCAGCCTTTGTATGTCTCTTTTAGTTAAGGTCCACGTCTCTGCACCATACGTAAGCACTGGAAGGATGCATTGATCAAAACACTTTTCTTTTTAAGACATAATGGCATATTGCTCTTGAAAATTATGCTGTTTCTTCCAAAAGCTCTCCAAGCAAGTTTTGTACGCCGATTAATTTCTTCATCAATGTGACCCTCACTTGATATCTGCTGTCCAAGATAAACATACGTATCTGTTATCTCCAGTTTTTCTCCATCAATCGATAAATCTTCATTTCTTGTAAAAGCATTGAACATCACTTTTGTCTTCTGAAAGTTCATTTTTAATCCCACTTCTTTACTCTTGTCAGCAAGTTCCTGGATCATACTCTGCAGCTCTGATGGGGTAGTTGCAAAAATTACTACGTCATCAGCAAAACGAAGGTGGGTTAGATAATCTCCATTAATCTTTATCCCCTTGTTTTCCCAGTTCAGTGATTGAAAGACATTTTCCAATGTGGCATTAAAGAGCTTCGGAGATATGGTGTCACCTTGTCTCACTCCCTTTCCAATTTTTATGTGTGTTGTATTTTCAAACAGCCGAATCTTTGCACTTGCATTTTCATAGATGTTATTAATAATATTAATGTATGCATCTTCAATACCGCAGGATTTCAGAGCCGTGGTAACTGCTGATGGTTTCACCGAATCAAAGGCTTTTTCATAATCGATAAAAAGCCATGCACAATGGAAGTTCATATTCCCTCGCTCTTTCAATTAGTTCTCTCAGTACGTGGATATGATCTATTGTGCTGTAGCCACTCCTGAATCCAGCTTGTTCTCTCGGTTGAGCCATGTCCAGTGTTACCTTCAAGCGGTGTGAAAGAACTTTTAGTGAAGATTTTATAAACCACTGATAGGAGGCTGATAGGTCTGTAGTTCCTGAGATCCTCAATGTCACCTTTTTTATGTAGCAGGATCATTGTAGCATTGTTCCAATCCTCAGGAATCTTCCCTTCATTAAGGCATCGAGTGAAAATTTGGGCGAGTACTGTTTCAATTTCTCCACTTGCTTCTTGTATGATGTCTACAGTAATTCCATCTTCTCCTGGAGCTTTCCTCCGCTTCATGTTCTTGATTGCATGAGCAACTTCTGCTGGGAGGACTGGAAGAACTCTGGTACCTTTCATGATGTCTGGAGTACATGTATCATCCCTTTCATATAATTTGGAGTAGAAATCTTTCACTCTTGTCAAAATTTCGCCTCTATTTCTTGTTATAGAACCATCTTCTTTTCTCAGAGCCATAATCTGTTTTCTTCCCTTACTGAGATGTCCCTTTGCTATCTTAAGGCTTTGGTTGTTTTCAATTGCTTTCCTCACTAGCTCACAGTTGAATTTCCTTACATCTTCAGTGATACTTTTTCGTGTTGTCTTGCATAGCTCTATATATTCCACTTTGGAAGTCACATCTTCTGTAGTTGTCCTCATCTCTCTTCTTTTTTGCATCAACATTTTGGTTTTACCTGATAATTTGTTCACATGCAACTTGTTCTTAGACCCAGCTAATTTTGTTGCTGTTTCCATTAGAGCTTTGGTTACTTTTCTGTTAACTTCTGAAATATCCACTTCTTCCGATGTTAGGCCTTCTAAAGCAGAGAATCTGTTCTCCACTTCTTCCAGATGTTAGGCCTTCTAAAGCAGACAATCTGTTCTTTCCAACTTGAAAGTATTATGGTGTTTTTTAAGGTTGGTTACGTCAATACATTTTGTTTGTCTTATGAGGCTTGCCACGTTCAAGTTTAGTGTTGAGGTGCATCTTACATCTCACCAATCTATGGTCACTACCTGTGTTGAACTTGTTCAGCACACTGCAGTCTTCGATGACGAATTTTTTGTTACACATAATATAATCAATTTCACTTGTCGTCCCAATTGGATGTCTCCATGTCCATTTCCTGTGTGGCTTTTTCTTGAAAAAGGGTTCAAGATGAAAAATCCTTCTGCCTCTGCAAACTCAACGAGAGTATTTCCACGCTGGTTTCTGTTGCCATGACCGAATTTACCTACTGAAGTTTCATTCTGTTGCCGTTGCCCTACTTTTGCATTGAAATCTCCCATAATTATCTTTAAGTGCTGCTTACCTTTATTATTTAGATGACGAATTTCCTCATAAAATTCTTCAATTTCTTCTTCAGGATGACTTGTGGTGGGTGCATAAGTTTGAATAATCTGAGCCTGGTATCTTCTTGATAGTTGGATAACGAGTCGTGCAGCTCTGTCAGAGGAACTTTCAACTTCTACCACTTTATCCTTCAGTTTCTTGTTTATTATAAATCCAACACCACTAGTTCTGCCAGTATCTGTCCCACGATAATAGAAGAGATGTCCACTTTTCAGTTCAATGAGATCTTCTCCTTTTCTCCTTACCTCACTTAGCCCGACGATGTCCCACTTGATCCTTTGTAGTTCCTCTTCCAATTCAAGAAGCCTTGAATCAGAAGATAGGGAGCGTCCGTTATAGGTAGCCAAGGTCAGCATCAAATGGCAGCCTAGTCCGGTCCTCCGGGGATTCTTAGCACCCTCTGCCTTCATGTCGCACTGGCCGCTGCCTTGGCCAGGTACATTCCAGCTGCCGGAGACTGAGGGCCAAGATTTAGGTTGTAGAGTCATTTTGGAGGTGTTTGGCCATAACTCACCACGCTGGCCAAGCGGGTTGGTGAGTGTGGGATAACATTTCCTCTGATCCCGATGGTATAGTTATACCGCTATTGGCGGTCGTCAGAGCCCCTTTAGTGGGAACAGGATGCACCACGAGAAGGCGGGGTTGACATTTGTCAAGGAGAGGCTGTGATATTACGCATCACCTGACCTTACATCCCATATATATATATATATATATATATACTTAAGAGCAAAACTGAAGACTAAGGAAAAAATTTTAGAATTTAAAACAGAAGGATGCAAAATAACCTGAAAATCAAAACGCGCAACGCAGCAGTTTTGAAAATTCAGAATTCACATTCTATAAAGAAGATACCTAAGCAAAAAAATACATATATAATTTTGACTCACACCTAATACAACATAGAAAAGGTTATGTATCTACCTGTGTGAGTAAAAGGAGAAAAGATAAAAAAATAAAATAAAACAACTGAATGTAGAAGGTGTCGAGAATACTGAGCCTTGGCTTTATCAAGGACCAGCAAAAACTCTGCATTTTCTCACTTCCACAAAGACCTAGTTGGAAATGGGTTTCTGCAAGGCCATAGATGCAAGTAACATTCCCACCTAAAATAGTTTAAAAAATATATATATGAGTCATGTCCTCCGTAGAGTAGCATGACCTAGCACTAGTTAACAATTTCGCTTGCATCCATTAACCTTCATGGCCCGACCCATGCTCTTCATCTGTTACTATTAAACAGAGAGAAGAAGATTAAAGAGAACTCAAGCTGTGAGAGTGACATAATAAATAGAAATGATTTTCAGCTATAACGAAATTCCAAGTTCGTTTGAGAGAGAATTTAAACCTGAAAAACAATGCAAAAGAAATCCAAATTTTACATTGCAATTAAAAAAGGAAATGTTAATTTATAACGAACAGATTATTGAAAGAAAACTTGAGTCTAAAAACCCCTACTCTACAACTTATGACAGCACGAAAACGAGAATAAGTTAAAGATAATAAATAACTAAAGAAAACTTTGTGAAAGTTATATACCTGAAACAGTTAGTTGCAATATGTACAAAGTATTTCAGCAGTGCTTTAAGTGCATAATTAATTAGTTATTAAGAACTTAACTACTTTGAAAAAACAGCGCATAGACAGCGCATAGAAAAGGAACAAGCTTAGCCTTCTTCTGTTCCTAGGTACCCCAAAAGACGCTCAAAGTTACAAAGAAAAGTAAGAGTTAAAACCCGCATAAATGTTAACAGACAAACCAATACTTAAAAGCTGAAAAGCTAAAAAACGACAGAGAAAAGGTACATAAAGTACAAACATTGAACTTATAAAACCTAGAACCCAAAAACAAGGAAGAGAGCTTACCTCTTGTGTGACAAAAACTTTTCTCCTCACAAGAGGAGAACATGGCTGACGCCTTCCGCCACTCCCTAGACGCTGGGGGGCAGTGAGGGTGGGGCTGATGGCCTCCTCATACAGCAAGAAACCAACGCGCGGAGATTTTAACCAGAGAAAAAAATATATAAACTTAAGACTGTGGATCTGTATGATCAGAATGAGCAGAATTAACTCTCCAGAATACATGAGAAATATTATAAAATACACGAGCAGTTTATTTAATAATCTTTGCATGTATTAAATCACCTTAGTGAGCTTCTATAGATTAATCAGAATCTTATTAATTTTAATGTTGGTTTTACTATTTTTAGTATAGCTATCCTAGTGATGAATAACTAGTTTTCTTTTTATTTGTTTTTATTTTCTTTTATAAACAGATTTTTAAGCTTTTTGTGATTTTGTTTATATTATTTAATTTTTTGTTTTAATAGGACCGTCATATCCATAGCACTAAGGTTCCTTTAGGTAGTTAATAGGCATCCTCTAGCCAACTTCCTTACGGCTTTGATTGGTCAGAATCATATTATTAACTGTGTAGAAAATTAAAGCAGATCTGCCAACCTTACTCTATTATTCAGAATAATTTTTCTTAAAGTTCTTTTGATGAAAGAAGAAGGAATTTCGTTCTCTAGAAAACTTTCTAATAGTATGTTAATGTGGTAATTGAAATCCAAATTGTTGCTGCAAATTCTTGAAATTCTTAGGACCTGAGAAATTAGTACATTCTCAATTACTTTGGTTGAAATGTTATTATTCCAGTGTAGATATTTAATTACTTTGAAAGGAAAATTAACTCTTTTATCAAAGAGGCTAATAGATGGGTTACCTCTGTTGAGCTTAATGCTTAAGTCTAGGAACTCAAGTTCCTGATTACTGTGGTTGGTTTTACATAAGTTAAGAGAGCTAGGATAGATATTATCAAAATCACTCTCTATAACTTCTGAATTATTGATACACAGCAGATCATCAATATATCTAAAAGTGTAAAGGTAGTTATCTGAGCAGGTGGGGTGATTTTTAATGAATTTATATTCCTTAAAGAACAGGAATAGATTAGCGATATTTGTGGACGTTGATGTTCCCATTGGAATACCGTTCACTTGCTTATAGAGAGTATTATTATATAAGATATGGTTATTTTTTAGACTCAAGTTTTCTTTCAATAATCTGTTCGTTATAAATTAACATTTCCTTTTTTAATTGCAATGTAAAATTTGGATTTCTTTTGCATTGTTTTTCAGGTTTAAATTCTCTCTCAAACGAACTTGGAATTTCGTTATAGCTGAAAATCATTTCTATTTATTATGTCACTCTCACAGCTTGAGTTCTCTTTAATCTTCTTCTCTCTGTTTAATAGTAACAGATGAAGAGCATGGGTCGGGCCATGAAGGTTAATGGATGCAAGCGAAATTGTTAACTAGTGCTAGGTCATGCTACTCTACGGAGGACATGACTCATATATATATTTTTTAAACTATTTTAGGTGGGAATGTTACTTGCATCTATGGCCTTGCAGAAACCCATTTCCAACTAGGTCTTTGTGGAAGTGAGAAAATGCAGAGTTTTTGCTGGTCCTTGATAAAGCCAAGGCTCAGTATTCTCGACACCTTCTACATTCAGTTGTTTTATTTTATTTTTTTATCTTTTCTCCTTTTACTCACACAGGTAGATACATAACCTTTTCTATGTTGTATTAGGTGTGAGTCAAAATTATATATGTATTTTTTTGCTTAGGTATCTTCTTTTTATAGAATATATATATATATATATATATATTGTTTGTT